>JALBCR010000390.1:0-88093 GCA_030710515.1 Abscondita cerata
TGAAAGCTTTATAATAAAACAATTGAGTAATTCGATTAAATGCAACCACAATTAAAACATAACTATTTGATTTCCTTACTAAACATATTTTTTTGTAAACGAATTAATTAAATTGTTACTTAAATTAAAGAACAATTTGGGAGCGTACAAAAATAAAAATTAAATTTTCTTATGCGTCGGAACTGTGAAATATTTCAATTTAGGTATTAGATGTTAATAATTTAATCATTGAACTAAGAATAGTTTTTTAAACAATTAATCTTATTATTTCCAAAAAAAACTATAAAATTACACAAACAAAAAAACATAATACGAAACAAATTCGAACTCACCACGTTTCAGTTTCTCCAACGGTTCATGGTGTAAACCTGGTGGATGAACAACACCATGATGGTGAGGATCATGCGATGTTACATGATGTCCTAAAACGGAAGCGGATGCACCACTCATAATACCAGAAATTGCCGAACTCACAGAAGCCGTCGCTACGGAATCGTGCAGATGATGAACGTTATGTAAATCACTACCTGCCGACGACGTTGTTACGCCCGTAACAAGATCTTGCAGACACAACGCAGGATCCGACAAAGATTCCATACGTTCCATTCCGACGTATTTATACAGTTTGTTGGATTTTTAAGAACTATTTATTAATTTAGTCCTGCTTTTGCAAGCATTATTTTAAACCGCGCGCAAGTCGACACCTATAACAAATAAAATAACTGTAAATCACGCGTCGAAAATGTTTATAAATACGAGATGAAAGGATTTTCTTAAATAAAGAAGAGATCTCAAAGTTCATCAATAGAAAAAGTTCTCGAATTAATTTGCAAACCCTTTTAAGTAATCTAGAAAATCCTTTTAAAGATGCACAAATCAGTTAGAAAATCACTAAGTGTCCGGATCACTTAAAAGATTGTAAGTAAATCCAGGTGCGACGTGAACAAAGAGCAAAAGTCGGTTAAGTCCATGAAAAAAAGGTACGGAGCTTAAAAACAGCTTTGGCCAGGTTTAGATCGGATAAAGAGCGTCGCGACGTAGCCGGCGGCGTTGGTATGAAAGCTTTGCGGACACTAAGCCTGAGCTTTTCATCCCCTCTTTGTCTCCCACCTACTAATTTTATACAGCCCTCATCCAATCACTTCGCGATATTTATTTTCTCATTTGCATTTATAATTTGACTTTTATTCGATTTATTCGTCTTCGTCGTGGTTAACAATAACTTTTTATTATTTAACGAATCTAATGGTAGAAAATTTGGTTCGCTAAAAGGACTTAAGTAATATAACTGAGAAAATCACTAGTTAAGTCTGGGAGCTTTGCAATGAAGTGCCTGGATCGTACAGGATTTCTGGACTTGCTTAAAGCTTATAAGCTTTTCTACATATCCTGGAGATTTTCTGGATTGCGTACTAGATTTTAGCGATGTCGTATATTAAAAATCATCAACTAAAATTGAATGATTGATTAAACATGTTAGAAAAGAAAACGATGATATTGTTCAAGGAAAAGCGTTAGTAACACAACGGTGTCATAAATAAAATAAATATTTCCTTTGAGATAAATACCTATCATCGATAATAACTCGACTACGTAAAATATTTGTAGGCCTGATTTTATTACATAGGTATGAATCTGATAATAAAATTTATTAGTTTTGACATACCAGGGGTGACTGACAACTAGCTTCATTTTAAGGACTGGAGTTTTATAAATTTTTTATTAATGTTGTTTGTTACAATAACAATGAGAAATTGCGCGGGAATTTTTAATATAGGTTTAAATTAAAGAGTTTAGTAACATACCGTATTATTCTTCAAACAATGTTGCAGAGTTTCCAATAGAATTTAAGATAAAGTTGCAAAAATCAATTTCTCGAACAAATCAACTAACTATCACAGTCTATGGGGTAACGATAAAAACACCGTAAATCCGATAGAAAAATCCGAAAAAGTATCTAAATCCACCATTCATCCACTTCAAATTCCACGTTGTCAACAAAACTGTTCCGTGTCCGCGACGTTAATATCTTACAAATCACTGCCAGTGCAAATACGGGAGCATCAGGCGGTTTTACACGAAATCCTATGAAAGTATTAAAAAGTCTTAAGCGCTTAGCGGCCGTACAGATATCGGGTTAGGACTTGATACTGTAAAGTCCCTGTAATCTGGGCCACTTCCCAGCGCGGTTTAACCATAAGTCGCCTACTCTATATATCATCATAGGACCGCGGGCCGATCCTTACGAGACTCCCATTGTCCTTTCGGACGCATTCGCTATTCTCCGTCGCAACTATTTCCACCTTACATGTGGAAAATCTGTATTCACCTACTCTCTCATATCGGCCTCAACTTTATACTCTTATCAGAAACTCTAAAAGTTTGGTAGCGTACGATCACGCCCCCGCATGTAATTCAAAGAGCATGCGTGCATATGTCATGTTTTCCGCTTCATCATCTCCCTTGAACGCTTATGATACTAATGTCTCTTTCCCTGTTATATTTCGGGATCTATTGATGGTAGGTGGAGCTTTTGAAGGCGTTAAGTCAAAGGAATATGACTGTACTTACAGTCTGCACGTTTCATATCTATTGATATAGGATCCTCATGTTTATTTCTAATTTATGGTATGTTAATTTTCATGTTACAACAGACTTACTGTTTCTACATACTGTTTACACATACCTAAATTTACAACAATCAATTAATAAGTACAAAAAAACACAAAAAAATATTTGTTTAAAAATCATATCAATGACGTCCTACGTACTAGAACTAAAGTAGATCGAAGTAGCTTAGTTTAATTTCAATTTTAAATAACGCATATTTAATTCGTGCTTTAATACGTTAAAACTAAAAAAAAATAAAACAAAAATTTTATACAAAATTTATAGGTACAAAACAATTACGCAATCGAGAAGTTTAAATTTTTTATTACTGCGCGATATGAACAAATTTACTGATAAAAATATCACGCTTAAAATTTTCCACAATTGTCGAAAATAAAAGAAAATTTATCATGAAACTTCCAGACAATTCAATATATGAACCAAATCATCCAGGAAATTGTCTAAAAACATAAAATCTAACATTAGAAAAACACTCCTGGAACAAGTAGTATGTTATCAAGAACTGTCAATCAAAAGAATATAATAGGGAAACTCCGCCTATTTAGATAACTGTATATCAGCCAGTACGAAACAGAGGTGGGGCTGGCGTCCAACATGGCGTTATCTGACGCTCAAGACGTACAGTGACGCGCAGATCCACATACCACTGACGTATGGATACAACAGTTTTCCGACGCTAAAGCGTAACATTTCCAATGAATAAAATATTAAGTAATCGGTTTTTCTTTTATTTAAATTTGTTATGTGTGTGGTGTAATGAGAATTCGTATGTATTTTTACTTAGATAATTTTATATTTACTTTTCATAGATATCAATCTGTTTAGTAATAATTAAATAACACAAAAATTTTCAATTTCAACCATACCGTTTTCTATTTAAACGTGAATAGTTTTTATTTGCTAATTATTTTCTTTTTTATTTTATGGGGCCAAGTTTTTAAACTATATATGTTCTAAATGCATTATTTTAGAAAATTTAATGTTACGAACAGTTGGAGGTTTTGTATATGCCCTTATTTAACCTAGGTAATGAAATAATATATAAAAATAACATCAGCTGCTCCTAGTTTGTAATGAAATGGAATTAGTAGTATGCACTTAGGCACAAATTAATTTATTTTACAAACAAGTATTATTTTTAATAAACGTTTATTATTTATAAACATTTTAATTCGAGTGATATTTCTTTTATTCATAGAGATAGTTTCTGTATTTATAGACTCATTATTCATAACAATTTATAGCTTTTGCATGGATTATTACATTTTATATGTTTACTTGCATAATTAGGTTTATATAGAAATAAATTTTGCAAAATGTACAACATGTTTTTACACTGTAGGCATCAGGTATGTTCAAACATGTAAGCACTATTAGTGAATAAAGTGCATATTTCTAAAACAAGGCATTATGAACACAAAATTGAATTCGGTATAGACAAGAAGCATTGCCTCAATATTGTTGTGCGTTACACTATAACACTTGGTTTTTCTTATTTAATGTTAATGTTTTGCAAAATATTTAAATAAAATCAAAAAGATTTAATGTAGGAGAGATCCTTGTACCTTGGAACACTTTTTTAATGCTTATATTTTAAGTCAATATTGATGTACTACTATTATAAATTTCCAATAATACTTCATAATTTTAGAACGCTGAGGTGCAACGAGGCACTATTAAACGTAACCTAGGAACTAATGTCAATAAACTATTTGAGAGTTTTCTCCTAAGGTACGAGGTACGTCTTGTATATTGCGACACATGATATTGTATCTTGGGACTCTTATTTAAAAAGACACTTCAGCCAATTACAGTTTTCCCACTTTATAGTGTAGGATAAGTACATCAGACATAGATAAGTAAAGGCATTTAAAAAGTAAAAACAAAAAAATATCTTCAAATTTTTTTTGTTAAAGGAAGAGAATGATAAATAAAAACTAAAAACAAATCTATAGGAATGGCTATTTTCTAATTACTTTGTTTGCTTTAACACCGCATTTTTTACAATAATTTTCAAATGAGGTGTAATCTTCTAAACCCATTAATGGCAAGTAACACACTGAGTGCAATCATTTTGCTTAAAGTTTGAAGATAATTCTTACCACAACCTACGCAAATAGTTTCGTTTTCATCATCTCTCAAGCACCTATCACTCTCCAAGATCAATTCAGTTTTGTTTTCGGTGCTGCTAACATTGACTTTCTTGGAATTTCTCTTTTTGACAGATTTTACTTTTTTATTAACCTCTTTCTTACTTTTCTTAGCGGTTAACTGCTTCAACTCTTGTTTTTCAAGGATATCGGTTAGGACTCTGGTTTTATCTTTGTTGTTTCTGGATCTATTATTTTTGAGTAGTGGGGTCTTTGGGAACGGACGAGTGACTTTACGTGACATAGGTAATAACGTGTTTTTATTAGTTTGCCCATTATTATCAGCAGAAAATGTTGATGGTTCAGGTAAAGGTATATTTATTTCAGTATCAGCATCAATTTGCTGTTCAATACACGCAAATGTTGATGGTTCTAATAAATCACTATTTATTTTGTTTATAGATGGGGCTCTTTTAATTGGGTGTTTGATATTATCAACATTAGGATCTTGCACAACATCTGGCCGATTAGTAATGAGCTACGGAACTCATCGTCGCCAAAATGTTGTTCCAGAGACTTTAAATCCATTTTCAATGTTAGATGGAGTAAAGGCAAGCGAATATGCATTATGGTCATCCTGGATGTTGCAAAAGCCAAACATTGCATGCTTTATTGTAATATTTCTTGAGCGGGCCAAAAACTGACTGTCCAGTGGGTGTAGCTTATGGGTACTATAAGACGGGAATGTGAACAAATTGATGCCGTTCTTGTTTAGCCACTTCAATAATTTTAATTGAGAAGTGACTTTCATAGTCAATATGATGACCACCTTACTGTCTTTACTGGGTTTTGCGTGTTTAATAAAGTGACGTAAACAGTTCTAAAATTTGTCAGTATTAAACGCCTCAAAGTTTTTGCAAAAGTCTTTGAAGTGAATTCTTGAGAAAATTATGCAAGGAGGAACAGTACCTACTTCCAAGTGCATTTATATATGCAATAACTGTTACCGTTGATTGAAATTTCAATTAACGCTGTTAAGTTATTACCTCTCTTGGTGGATGTCACATTGCCTACCTGCTTTGTTCCTTACGCACCTAAACCTTTTATTGGGGTGTGAAGAATGAACATGGATAGGCTCCTTTCATCTACATTATAGATTCTTTTGCTTGAAATATTGTAATTTAACAGTAGATTTTTGTATTTCATAAAGAACAAACATTTGCCTTATTAAAAAAAGTTGCGCGTGTCAAGCTGTTCTTTTCGGCTTCCGCATACTTAGACATTGATGTCATTTTATAAAATACGTCTTACCAGCTTTTTTATGATCGTCTCAAGTCTTTGGATTCTTTTCAACGTAACTGATTACTCGTATGTCAATTTTGCTAACTCTTCCTTTTATATTCCATAGTGAAACTTAGACGCCTTTAAACAATGTTCAACCATTTGTTTTCTTCTTGATATGTAAAGGACTTTTTTTACATCGTTGTGGAGTTGGTAAATGAACTCATAATTTTTTGATTACTTATGCATCATTATGTAACGGCCGGTTAAACTTTTCGATATACATATTAAATGCCTCTGCTGCTTTTCGACTTTTCATACGTTTTTCAACTACTATTTTAACGGCATTTTTAACGTTTTCTTGATTTGGTTTGGACTGGGTAATTTTGTTTTTGTTTTGCGGCATCTCAATAAATCTAAACAAACAAATGTAAAAGTAATACTAATAGTACTGAAGTCTTGTACACAGTTTATGGACATATTTTAATAAAATATCCGTAAAAATTTAAGACACATAAATACATTAGTTATAGATGAGTATACCGACTAATTAAAACTTAGTGCAACCACTTACGTTGAAATATATGAGTATGTCAAAGATTCAAATTGATAATTAAAAAGAGTGCACTTGTAAATACGACTTTTAACCTCAATACCGACACGAGTCAAAATGACCGACTTTACTGCAAGCGTACTAAATGTTATACACGTATAACGTATATAGGGGAAGAATTACATTTAATTCTTATTTTTCACAAATATTTTTCAAAACTTGAGTAGTTTACTATACTACAAAATCTGAGTGTCTCATGCTGCAACCATAAGATTAATTCAAATTCTCAGTCACTAAATTGCACCTACGAGAGTATACAAAATCCATTTAGTGTAATTTAATTTTTTCTGGTTTTTTCAAATATGCAATATTTAATTTTGGATACTTATAGGTACCTATCTATGCGGTGTTGTTCTGAGTTGTACCCTACATTTTTAAGGTCAAATCTGGAACAAAATTTGTATTTATTGTACGCAGTGGTAAATATAGTTTCACCACAGTGTTCCCATCTGCCCTGTACTTACTCCATGTAACGCTATTGTATCTAATTGTAATTACATAATTAAAATCAGTTAACCCAAAATTACAACAATAAAGTCATAACAAAATGTCAACGAAATATTAAGCGATGCCAACAATATAAATAAACAGATGTTAGTTTTAAAATTTTATCGTAAGTTCCTAAATTTACATAAATGTGAATAATAAAACACAAAATAATGATAAAAAATTTTGCGCAACGCCAACAGTAACATTTCAATTTAATGTGATTTTTCAATCAACTTTTGGGAACAATAAAACATAGAAAAGTAAAATCAAAAAAATAAACAATTCTGCCAGCACCTATTTATATGTGAGGCAACTAATTTTATCTAGGTTATATTATATTTTTGATTGAGATTAATATTGTAATAATAATTTAGTAAATATAGAGATTAAATTAAATTACATATCTACTTAACAGAAATACGCATTTGATGTCTTGCGTAGAGAGCAAAATTAATGATTTGCGGTGGCGTTTTGTTCATGCAATACTTAGTTGGTTAAGTTTCTGAACACGTAATTGCAGTAGGGTTAATTGAAATTAAATATAGATATATTTGATTTAAGTTCTTATTTATAATATGCGAATAATATTCGAATTTTATTTTTGGGGAGAAATACGTATTCATGAAAAAGGTGTTTAAGCTTTGGATAAAATTAGATGAATATCACGTAATGTATAAATTTTATAAAAACAATATTTTTGTAAGTTGGTAGTCATATACAACATCGTCATATCGTTTTTTGAATTTGTGAGTAGGTTTACATTTTTGGTTTTTCTGAATTGATAACTATCTGAATAAACATTTTGTTATTTTTATTAATACGCCCGGAAAAGAGTTATGAGACGGCGCACAGTGGAGTGTTTGGGCCAAAAGCCTGGCCAAAATTTGCTCAACATTAATTTAAAATGTATAGCGTCAATAAAGGACAGGTTTCTTTGTGGGTGGATGTGCCTTTTACTACATTTCAACTTTATTTATTGAGTTCAAATACATATTTTTCATGTGTTTTAAACTGAAAACATTTGCTGTTGAGTTTTGACTTACTTTTATATTAGTAGATACACGCATTTAATTTTACATATGATGTTTGATTAAATATAGTTAATTTTTCTATATATACAAGTATTAAAATTTAATTATTTATTCTATAAGTCAATATATACGAGGGCTACTGGAAAAATTTCTAGAATCGAGAACAAAAAGGATATGTATGATTCCCTAAATGATTTTACTGTTTCTCAGAGTATTCGTCCTTGTTATATATACATGTTTGCAAACGTTCAAACTATTTGATAAAGCATTACTTCCACTTTGTAAAGATTTTTGTCCCCTAAAGGGTCACTATAGAAATATTGGTTTAATGGTTTTATGTAGATGAACTGGTTTAATTTGATTCTTCAGAACTCTCATCTTCGCGTTTCTCTTCAAATTCAAATTTTTCTTTGTCACTCTCTTGTTGGCTCTTAAAAGAAAGACCACCATCAGACGGTGACATTCAATAAATGACATTTAATATGTTTAATATTGACGAAAACGCGTACGTATCGATAGATCGTTCATAGGTACGTAGAACCTTACTTAATTACAAATCCTTGTTATTGAAGCCCACTATGGCTGTACTTGAGACCGATGACATAATTGAAAATACTTCGTATAGTATTTTAGACACACACCAAAAATGTCAATAAGGACTATATAATAATAACCTTGAAGTTGAAACCTGTCATAAAATTATCATAAAAAATAAAAAGGCAATTCATAAAAAAATGTATCACTAAAATCTTCCACATACAGTTGCTGTTTTAGCAACTGTATGTGGAAGATTTTTTTATTCTACAATTATAATTTTAATAAAAAGTCCGACAACCTTCACACATTTTTAAAAAACTGTTTTAATACCTAAATTAGAACTAATAAAGCTTAAAGTTTTTTTATATTAAAAATAAAACTGTTTAAATTATTACATAATTTAAAACAAAGTTCTCACCTCTCTTTACCATGTAAACCAAATTTAATTTGAATTCATCAATTTATAAAACGAAAAAAAAACGTAATATTAACGTTAAAACTTAATGAAGAACAGATCATTTACAAAGAAACCTGAAAGAATTAAAGATAGGCACCGACGGATATGATTCATGCTCTTGCTCAACCACTTACCACTTAGTCAACTTGTATAAAATACATTTTTTAGAATTATTGCGAAATTTTAAATATTACATTTTTGACCAGATTTTTGCCCCAAATACTTCACTGTGCGGCGGACGAGATGATAGCTTTCCTAAATACATGAAGAAGGAGGTGCGAATAGACAGTTCTTGCCATTTAATGTCCGGGAAGTATGATTAATTAAAAATAATTATCACTGGTTTATGGCGATTACCATCTGCTTAAAATACAGTATTAGTCAAAATAAACAGTACCAAAACTGAATCAGCTGTAATTGCCTTCTCGATCGGCTGAGTCAATTGTTGATTGTTGCCACGGTTTCGTGTTCATTGCTTCTTTCTTATTTAAGGTTAATTTTTGCTAACATGGTGCTAACAACGGTAGAGAAAACTTTTATCGTAGAGCATTATTTTCGCTCATACGGAATTGCGTTTTCAAGAACATTTCCACAAAAACCCGCTTAGTAATTCTGTGATTCTTAGTGTTGTTGAAAAATTTCGAAGAACATGTAGTGTTTTGACACAGCGAAAGAGTTTTTCAGGTCGCCCAACCACTATCTGTAATTTCAGTATTGTTTATTTTGGCGCATACTGTATTAATGCCAGTCGACAAAGTTATCGATGAATTAATAGCAGCTGGTACAGAATTGAAATGAAGACTTTTACAGATATATTGTACTTTATACCAGTAATGGTGAAGGAACGTCTAATAGACCACTCACTGTCAAGTACCCAGTATAGGAAATTTTAAAAAACTGTTTATAGTAAGTACATAGGGAGAGAAGAAAAATCTGTAAAAACTTTTTTTTTGCATTTACCCCAAAAGATACACGGGCAAATTGAAGTCGGCACTGTGATGATAAGAAAATGGTAAAATAGAAAAGTACTAATCTTAGGGAAAGGTAAAAGTTTTATGATATTTCTTAATATTATCCGAATCAAGTTTATCAAAGTTGCTAAAAAATAACTGCATGTACTGATTCTAATTTTTTATTCAAAAATCAAGAACGAAACAGTGAGGCCTACAAATCTTTTTACCAAAAAGTAGATTGAACATTTTTTAAAGATTTCAAAATGTAGTAAAGATTGCCCAGCATTAATTAACTTAGATAACCATGGTAGTCACATAACATTAAAAACGTACAACTTGTATAAAGAAAACGGAGTCACTATGTTGTTAATTCCGCCTCATGCTTTAGATACGATGCAACCATTAGATGTAACCCTGTATTCACCTTTAAAGATTACATTTCATAGAGAATGCGATTTGAATATGAAGTCAAGGGCGTTGTTAAAAATAACTCTCTAATGATTTTGCGGGGCTCTTCCATATAGTATATTCCAGAACCGCTAAAATGGATACTGCAATTTCTGGTTTTGAAAAACTGGAATATTTCCTTTAAACCCGAATATATTCTCAGACAAAGATTTTCTGGCAGCCGATACCTTCAACACTCCAAACCATAATGATGTTATGGTGGTTTTGGAAAATGAGGCCGATGTTTCTATTTGTGGCTCTACCAGATACCCATCAACTTCCGGAGAAAAAACTACGTTCATTCTGCGAAATATACAAGAAGTAACTCCAATTGCTTCAGGGGGCATTGAACAAACTCTTTCTCCAAAAAGACAGAGAAGTGCTTTGGTTAACTTTAGTGAGTCAGGTCCGTCCACCTCCAAACAGTTAAACCAGTCGTCAGTCCATAAACCAGGCACTATACCTACGACATCTTTTTAGCTTTTAGAAGCTAATTAAAAAAATCAAGTAATCGAGCTAAACAACATTCCAGGTATTGACCGCAACTCCTTTTAAATACCAGTTATTAGAAAGTGCAAAAAAAAGTAAAAAAAGCTAAAAGAATAATGCTAAAGCCATGGATGATATAGAAGACGAGAACCAAGACGAGATATGTATTGTTTGTGAAGAATTCGGAATAGTTGATGAACTGTGGTATCGTTGCACAGTGTGCGGACGTTAGGTTCATGAATTATGTATCGGGTGGGACACACATATTTATATGAGTTTGTAAGACTTCCAATGAGTTATTTGTATTTGCCTTATTTTTAAGTAGTTATATGTGTTTTGTTTAAACTTTTTTGTGTTGTAATCTTAGAGCTGTTGTTCTATTGTAACAATGCCGCTATCAAATTCAACCGCACTAGACAATGCCTCACATGCCTCGTACAACATCGTTTGTTCAATTTGATTGCTCCATTCCTACCCTGGCGTTCGACTGGCTGCTTCTTTTATAGACTCACTGCGAGCAATTTATTTATTTATTTGTATAGTACATTTTAAATATTGTATTGTGATGTAAGTGTTATGTATTGTGCCCCAGAAGATCAGTATAAACCTGTATAGTGTGGTGACGAAACCGTGTGCAATAGTGGATTGGTTCGTCTTGGCAAAGCATTTACTTCAAGGTTTAGGAAAACCACTAAAACCTAAACATGCCAACCCTTACCCACTCTAATATTTACATGTAATAATATTAATTAAATGTGTAAACATTATAGAAGATAAATAAGAACATAAAATATAACAGCACAGCCATTGCATGACGACATATAATGGACCGTTCCAAGCGCCGCCAGTCACGACAATGACGAAAAAAATAGTAGTTTAAAGAAATAGCAAAACAAAATAATGGAAAAACAGATAATCAAGACAAGAATACAAAATATTGCTGAACTTCAGATATCCTTCAAAATCGTAAGCTATAATATAGCTTCATTCGTTAAATTGTAAATGTTTGGAAACCCTCCTTTAAACTTCTTCAATTGACAATCCTCTACAATATGTGTAACGGTCTCCGGTTCGTTTCCACAGTCACAATTTGGATTAAAAATCGCACCCTATTTAAACAACATAGAGTTGCATATTGAATGGCCTGTTCTTATGCGATTTACTTTTGACTAAATTTTTCTTTTTTGATCAAAGCCCAGGACTTTTATTGTTGGATCATCAATGATATGTTTATTGAATACATCAACTCCAGACCATAATTTATATTACTCTTCAACTTCAGAAAAAGCCGTAGTTAAGTAGTCCTCCAACCATATAGAGTCTTTTAGCAGGAGGGTTGTTAATGTCATTCCAAATTAGTAAGTTTTAGTTAAGTTGGCATTTATCCCATTCTCGTTTTAACGCAACTTTTCGTCAAATGTTCGATGGAGTAATATTACAAAGAACAGGAAGCCAATTGAGAGGAGTAGATTTAATTGTTCCTCAAATTATACGCATAGTGCAATTCAACAGGGCATCTATTTTTTTTATATGATAACTATTCAACCAAACAGGAGCACAATATTCTGCAAGTAATTGAAGCCTGCACTTCTAATGTAATGCTCAAACAGATTCACGTATCGACAACAAACTACATTTACAGCACTTTTTGTCAAACTAATCAGTTCGTTATCCTGCTTTTACTCAAAACCCTCACTTTGTTAGTCGTCAGGGTTAATAACATTGTTAGCTTTTGTTCAAAAGCTATCTACTATTCCAATAAAATTATAGCGTAAATAGAATTTTATATTTTTAAACATTAATGTAAAAACTGATGGAACATTACCTTATTCAAATTTATTTCGCTAATCCGCAACATTGCTGAATATGAGTGCATACATAGAGTAAAGTAAATTAAATCGGCACTAAAGTAATTCATTATACGACGATTTTAAAGTTCACATTTTCGCCGGTAGAGATGTTTAAAATGTATGTAAACTTTAAAATAGCGCATGCGCGCTTGCAACATTTGACGTAAAAAAGAAAACATTTGCTACTTAAAGAACGTTTTAAAATTGTCAGATTTTGTTCAAATTTTGGGATTTCGGAAAAAATATAATATGTACCACGGCACTAAAGTTCTTTTTCATGACTCACAGTTTTATTTGCCTCGGGTATCGCCTCTGCAACATTCTTCATGAAAAATCAAACTTTAGTGCCTTGATAGATAAATGACATATCTTCAAGCGGTCGAAAATATTGACTTTATATATCTTTTTAGAAACCGTTGAAGCATAGATAAACAAACGGTCTTTGGATAGCCGACTCCTCGTTGATCTACGAAATAAGTTTTAGTTATACCTCATGTCGCTGAACGCAGAATGTAAATCCGGCGGGTTCTTTAAATCAACAATTTTAAATATTGATTCTTAGCAAATTAAAATAAATTTGTAGGTATTTAATAAGAAAACAATGAACAAACGACAAATACATTTCAATTTATTTTTCTTATGAATACAACTATATTGTTAAATATTAAAAAAGTGCAAATTTTAAATACAATTTTATCTGCAGATAATAAATTTAGTTTCAATGAAGGTTTTAAGACATTATTTCATTAAAGCTAAATTTCTTTTACATTTTGAAATTTATTTACAATAATTGCTTAATTTGGTTTTTATTGTCTACGTTTCTAATATGTAACCCCATCAAAATCTATTAATATTGGATACTCCGATTTTAAAATAAATTGGCAATTAAAATTAAATTTATGAATTTACAAATATTTTTGGTAATATTCTGAATGATACCATTATATTACTTACTACCAGTGCATATTGCAGAAAAAAATGTATGACTTATTTCAATGCATTTTTCATAAATTGTAAGTATTGTGCCTGGCCGGAGAAGAGCTTTTGACCCATACGCCTTTGTCTCAATTAATTTATGTTCTGGCAAAGAAGAACATGCATTCACAGTTTTCAATATATTTTTTTGCCATATAACCAGCAATGTATGCATGAGCACCCTTGCTATCGTCCTATTCACAAGGAGTTCCTGGCGAACTAGGAACAACAAAATTGTTAATTTAATTTAATTTCAATTAAAAAAAATTATAAATCAGGAACAAGAAGGATTAATGTTTCTCACATCATGTCTTCGGATGCAGCAAAAAAAAATTTACAGGATCCTGGAAGAAGTTTCTGGGACACAAATACATACATTCATTCTATTCCAGTTTTTTCTATAACTATATGAAACTGTACTGCACTTATCCAGTTTTAATTATTGATGGTACACCTACAGACCAGTAGCTGACACAAATTTGATTGTTTTTAGTGCAATTAACACCTAGTACCAAAAAACTATATTCGTAGATGTGTTTCAATAGTTAGCTATCATCATCAGCGAACCGAAACATTTGACAGAATGTAACTTTTAGAAAATTAGAAAATAACATTTAATCCTTAAATTATAAATAAAAAATATCGTCTAGTTTTTGAGAGGATGGGAGGGTTCCAAGAATACTTATTGCGTTTCCACGTTGAATTGCGAGTGATATTCGTTGAATTAGGTATAATCTCGCCTTTTTATCACCTGAAGTCCTATTAAGTTGTGAGCCAATGGTTTTAATAAGTTCCACTGCCTCGTCCGACCAAGGTCATATGGTCTCCACTGCAAAAGCTATAAAATTGTAATTGGTTTTTATTTACTGGGTTTTTTTATTTTCACTATTCTGCTGTTCTTCCATTAACGCTGATAAAAATTTATCAAAAAACAATTAAAAATCGTGTTCACTGCAGAATCTGACATATACTTATGTCCTGCAACAACAATATTTTTGATTATTTATTTTAAAATCTTTCTTTTCATACCCATGCCATGAGCATCAGTTGATAAAACTTTGTTTGATCTTATAAAATGGAACAAAACATAATCACATATTGACATGACAGATATATATATATATGACAGACTGACTGACATAAAAATTAAACATAAAAAATGAGCGGGTACGATGAGAGCTCTGCAGGCGACGTGAGGTAAAACTAATAATATGTTTGTTACTTTTTAACGTGAGTGAGCATAGCATGCGTTGAAGTCAAAATATACGTTCATTGAAAGCATTTATAAAATTTAAAATTACGATTTATTTATCAGTATTTACACTTACTATTTAATAATTGAATTAATAAAAATGACTCAAAAAAAAGCGGAACAACGAAATTAATAACCAATATTACTAAACGGCTAACCCTATGGTGTTTAACACAAGCCGCCAATGTTCATGTGCATGACATTCCCATTCTCCAACTGTCATTGTCAAAACGAAACGCAACGCATGTAGCAAACAAAAGCGTCGTATGTACGAAGATTCAACTCATTATTGTCCCGCTTGAAGTTAAAATGGTATATATCATTCAGAGTAGAAGGTCTTTTTGTGCTTCGCCCAGTTGCCGCCCCCTCGACTGGCGTCTCGTTTGTCAATCCTCTGAGCTCACCACAAAAAGACCTACAGTATCCGCCAAAATAAACAGTACCGAAAATAAAAATAAATATGAACGAAAATATGCTGTTCTTCCGTTGTTAGAACTATTTTTAAATCAAATTTAACTGCAGCGTACTATTAATATATCAACTAATGACAATTAAGTCAAATATGACAAATCCATATTACATAAACAACTCCACAGCACTTTCTGTTTCGGTACTGTTTATTTTGGCGGATACCGTACTTCTACTCTTAATGATATAATCTACTATTATCTTCGAGCGGTCGAAAATGTTGACTTTGTGTATCTCTATAGAAACCGTTGAAGTGACTGCTTTTTTCTAGTCGTAGTTGAAATACCTCAAATCCTAGGAGTTGAAATATCCATCGTCGGCTTGACCAAGTCAAAATATTCATGCTCATTGAAATCATTTATAGAACCTAAAATCACGATTTATCAGTATTTACATTTATTATTTGATAATTGCTATTGCTATTGCTATTGCCCAGTTACCGGCCTCGACTAGCGTCTCGTCCGTTAATCCTCTGGGCTTATCACAAAAAGACCTACTTCTACTCTTATTGATATAATCTACTATTATAGCATTCATAAACACTTAACAATATTTCCAAAACAAATAAAAAATTCTAGACTCTTACCCTAATTTGTAAATAAAATCTTTGAAGCAATTTTATTTGCAACCAACTGTGCTCATCTGTAAAGTACTCATAGCCTAAGATTACAGATTTCCCAGTTATTCTCGATGCACGTGAAGTTGCATTTCCCTCACCGCGGTGCTTTTTAGTTTCCTAGAGAATAGGAACATTTTTATTAGGTTGGTATTACATGCCAACGCGTATCAAATTGTCGTCTTGGTGTTACGCAAATTATCATCAACACTACAAACAAGTGTCTTTATTATAAAGAACACAATCCAAAAACGTAAGTAATACTAAACACAAAGTTTTTGGTTTTTCTTATATTATTGTAATTTTCAGTTTGTCGATCCTCCTGGCAAACGATCTTTGAATACTGGTTTGGTATTTCAAATAAATTGTGTTTTTATTGTTAATTGATTATAACAAGGGTTGCTAAATACGTTACTTTTCTCCTCTTGACACAAAGTAAGGAGTCAGCTTTCTGTAAATAATAATATACCACCACTCAATAAATTCTCAATACGTTGCTTCACATCTTGACCGACTTTTAGACGGCAGCAAATTTGATATAGCTAGTAGCACTCATTTGTATTTGCAGTAAGCAACAAGGCAAATCAGTGAAAGAATCTGTTATTGCAAATTCGTCGAAATTGAAAAGAATGACATATTTGAAAAATCAAGCGATCGGCGGGGCAGTGCTACGAACTCAAGTTTCTTGTAAACGCAAAAAAAAGTAGCGGTGGATTTATTTATTTCTGCATTATTACTACAGTTATTCGTAACAAAACATAATATACCTACCTAACTTTTTCGAGAAGAAATTTCTCGCAATCGCGCTAACAAAATGCTCATACGGGAAATTTATCTTTTCCCATCAGCACGTATTTATGAAAAGAGATTTACTATTTCCAATATTACATATTTCAGCAAGTTAGGAAAATCCTCAAAAATTGATGTAATTAATTAACCAATTACAAAGGCTAAAAACAAGTAAACATCCGTACATATGAATTAAGATGGCCTAGGACAAGTTACCGCGGTCAGCTTGAAGTGACTCTCTTGGCGCGGCCAACTTGGCCCAGATCAAACTTGGCGCAAAGACAACATGGCGCCAAATATTTGTGCAAACATGATTAATTAAACATCGTATTTGTTATTTGTTATTTATGCTAAAGCTGAAATACTTAAGTTTCATAATATTGTACATTTGCAATAATAGTCTTTTATAGCTATCTAGGTCACACACTAAACGGCCTTGCGAAATATGCAGAGGCAAACTGTTTCCGAATACACATTTCTGCCGAGGAATCATATATCAAAGCGTATAAATATTGTAGTAGAAAAAGAAGGTTATGCAGGTAATACATGCAAAACCTCCATAGTTAGTTTTAATACAGTGTATCAATGTGCCGTCAACAATAAACAACTTTTTCCACGACCACTATGAAAACTTTACATTTCGTAGTCATAAACCACTAGAGAAAATTTGTCATATCCAAACATCTGCAGAAAATCATTTCGTTACTAGTAACGGTATATATTCTCCAATTGACTGAATGTAGTTGCCAAAGCTGATTGGTTGCTCGTTTTGATTTAAAACTGACATTTATTTATCTAACCTGAAAATCTGTCAAAACGACGTCTACACTTCAAATAAAAAAGTAAACTTGATAATTATTGAGAACAAAAACATGTTTGGTAGTCATGAAAACAGCAATATTTTTTTTAAATACCAAACTGACAGTTAAATCTTAAAATAAATTTTGATAAAACTCATAGATACTACATACTGGTCGTGGAAAAAGTATAGTGTATTACTTGATGATAAAATCATGTTTCATTGCTCGTGATTATCAGCGCTCGGGCTACTACCCTCGCGCAGCTAACACACACGCATGAAAACTGTGATTTTCTCCTCGTGTAATACAATCTACTATTTCACCTAGTCGTTTATCTCATATACAACGAAATACTGTATTAGCGTTACAATACTAAACTATACTCTAATTACGTACATAGTTTTAGCCGAAAGGAAAAATTGTACTATTTACCTGATTCAATATTTATTAGTAATTTCAATTAAAGTTACAAGTAATTAGTAAACATCATTTGTCATAGATCTAAGAAGTAAAATGACAAGATTAAAAAATATTTCATATTAATCGTTAAACATTTACTGAAAAGTTTGAATGTTTCCATGAGATATCATTATTATTATTCATCAATGAATTTACAATTCTAATCATTGCTACTGGTACAAACCATAGTGAATTATTTGTTATCAGTCACTATCATTGCAGACACTAACGTTACTTTTGTTAGTTTTCTGTAATAATACGTACTTTAATTTTGCCACGCCAAGATGGTCACGCCAAACTGGCCTCGCTAGCCTGTCCGGGCGCGAAGCAAAAATACTACGATATCAATTTTTTTTTCAAAATGCATCAGACCAGAACCCCACGGTGATCCAACCTCAGCTCTTTGTTATTCTTCTTATTTTACAACGACATTGTTGATATGCTGTTTCTTGTGAAAAACTCCTTTTCGTCGTTGATTTTCTCTCAACGAGTATGAGAGATTTCAAAATAATTTTTCTGCAACACCTAGTTGAATGGTGCTTAGAGAATAAACTTTATTTAAACAAAAACAAATAAATAATTATGTCTTTTTCGTCAAAAACCATGCTAATGATTTTTCATATATTGCTGGTGTGGTCTTGTAACAAATCGGAAGGTGATAGATTTAGGTATAGTGTTTGACACCAAACTTTCGTTTAAAAAGCATGTCAAATATACGGGCGCTAAAGTTACAGAATTTAGCGCCCGTATATTTGACATGTTCAGAAAAAAAATTATTTCACTCTACATTTTTATTTCTGTAAGATTTAGGTGACCCGGCAAACTTTGTTTTGCCCAAATTATATTTTTCTACGATCGTACAAAAACTACTTTTTGCAGCAATTACTGTGCCAAAAGTTTCAATTTTTTCATTAGTGCAAAAGCAATTTATCAGTGCAAAAAGTAAATTATTTTTTGCACTTCTGTAAAAAGTAGTTTTTTTTTTTTTATTTTTCGATCGTAGAAAAATGTTGTGTGCAACTTGTGCAAAAAGCATATTTGTTGCACTCAGCATGATTGCAGCTCGAGACGAAGTTTTACACTAGTTATACAAATAACTATTTTTGATTGAATAAATTTCTAGCATTTTCGATCCCACCCGAAATTTGTTTAAACGATAAAACAACTCATGTAGAGAATTTTTTGACTTTTTTTTTAAATCTTCGTATAGCAATTACGAACAAATCGGTCGAAGAAAGTATCCAATTTGGTTCATTTGTTTTCAAGTTTTAAGCATCCGAACAAACCCCGATCCATTTTTATATACAGGGTGTCACAGAATATGTGTTCAGGCTTAAAGGGTTAATAGAGGACATTAAAATAAACAACTTTTTTTAGTAAAACTTTCATGTTAGACAAATAGTTAATCCAAAATGGTGCTTCAAAGTCAAATATTAATAATTTTTAATGGCTTTTTAAAGGTTCTAAAACTATTGAAATGTTATCAAAAGTATATATAGTATGTTTTTAACTATGCCCGATTTAAATTTGACAAAATTTTTAATCTATCAAAATTTAAAATGGCGGATTCAGTTTTCAAATACTTAATGTAATAATTTTATTTAAACAAAAATTTGGTTTTATCGGTTTCAAAATAAATAAAAAAAGATGGTGCAATGCCGTTTCTTGTGAAGACAAAAATTTCAACCAATGTTGATGAAAATTTACAAACTTGTATTTTTAAATATCTTAAACATAACTGTCGAACAGATTTTTAATAACTTTAAAAATAAAAATTGTATAGAGCATTGAAGTCAAAAAAATAAAAAAATTAAGGTCGTTCGAATAGTATGAAATTTTGCAGGAATGGTCTCTAGTTCTACTAAAGACAAAAATTATTAAATTTAAAGTTAATTTAACAATAGTTAAATAATTACTTAAGCAATCATAAGTAAAAATTACAATTAAGTCTTTGTAAATTTCTTTTAATACTGTAGCTAATATGTGCAAATTTACTATAAATAATTACCATTCTAAAAGAATTGATCTAACTTTTTCTTTTACTTTTTCAGACTTACCAACTGTCATAACTATAGCCATTGATTGCTGTCAGTTTCATTCGAAATGCCTTCCTTCATTCCGTAGACACACTTACACCTTTTTGAAATTGCTCTGGTGGCTTGATGTATTACGACAGGTTGTTTGCAAACTTGTGCACATGTTATAACCAACATCACTACTAGCTCTTCTTTGGTAGCAATTATTGTAAACAATATTTTTTAAAAATCTCAAAGAAAAAAATCTAACGGCGTAAGATCTAGGGATCTAGGAGGCCACAAAATAGGACCTCCTCTTTCTATTCATTGTTGTCTCTAAACTTCATATAGGTAGTTTCTAACTGAGACGAAGTTATGGGATAGAGCGCCGTCATGCTGGAACCACATGCGTTGACGTGACTGCAAAGAAATTTCATCTAATACTTCTGGTAGTACTTTTTGAAGAAAAATTAAGTAAATCAGTCAATTAAAGTTATTAATTTTGTGTAATTTAGTGAGAATTTACCCATCTTTGGTTATTACCACAGTTTGTGGTCGTATAAATTATAAGTAACATATTTCGTATTATATCGATACTCAATCTCTAAAGTAAACTAAATTAAAAAAGTTCCCAAAACGTAGCTGGAAATTGAAGGTTATTTATGTTTGCTTTATTTTGGAACTCTAAGAAGGATTTATTCTACAGTAAATTGTTAATCTTTTTGAATCTTTGTTGTATAAAATTTTCATTTCTAAAGTTATCAAAAATCTGTTTATGATATTTTAGAGGACACGTAAATATTCTAACATGTTAAGTTCTTAGTAAGGTAAAATTGAACATTTTAAACATGGGTAATTAATATCTACGTAATAAGCAACAATTAGTGCAAATTACAATCACATCGTAGTCGGCTTTGTAATTCCTATTATTTAAGGATGCTTATTTAGATATTGATTAAGTAATTGCTAAATTTAGCCTACAAAGTAAACGAACTTTAAGTTTGACATTTAATTTGTATTTAGGGAAGCTTAGAGGCCATTCTTGCAAAATTTCATAGTGTTCGGACGACATTAATTTTTTTTTTTTTTTGACTTTAATATGTTTAAGATAATTTATAATACATGTATGTAAAATTTCATCAAAATTGGTTGAAAATTTTTGTCTCCACAAGAAACGACATTACACATTTTGTTTGAAATTTTTAAAAATCAACTAAACCATCTTTTTTTATTTATTTTGAAACCGATAAAACCATATTTTTGTTTAAATCAAATTATTACATCAAGTACTTGAAAATTGAATCCTCCATTTTGAATTTTGATAGATTAAAAATTTTGTCAAATTTGAATCGAGCATAGTTAAAAACTTAAAGATACTTTTGATAACATTTCAATAGTTTTGGAACCTTGCAAAAAGCCATTGAAAATTCATAATTTTTGACTTTAGATCGCCATTTTGGCTTACCTAAAAGTTTTACTAAAAAAAGTTGTTTATTTGAATGTCATCTATAAACCTGTTAAGCCTGGAACACATATTTTGTGACACCCTGTATAAAGATGATAGGATCTAGCTTTTTTGAATACTGATTATTATATTTTTAATCAAAAAAAGTGGGCACTGTCATAAAGATCATCCTCCACTTCAAATCAAGTCAAGTCTAATTATTTTCTCTACATATGCAATAGGTACCAGTAAAAAAATATAATTATAAAGCAAGCCAATTTTGAACGAATTTTGAAGGCATAAATGAACAGTTATCCCAGTTTAATTGAGTAACCTTATTTCAAGATAAAACTGTAGACGAGTGTGTTAATTTGTTTTACAATAACCTAAACCATTTAATTCACTTGTTTGTCCTTAAAATTATAATTAGTAATAACACCTATCTAAAATGGTTTACAACAGAATTAAAACTCCTTAACTTAAAAAAAAAATTGCTCATAAAAAATACAAGGAAACAAATAATGTATGTGACTACAAGAAGTTTAGTTTGTTAAGATCTGAGTGTAGTAAATTAAGAGCAATATGCTATAGTAATTATATTAAAACTCTTGAAAATCAAATTTTTCTAGATCCTACAGTTTTTGGACCTACACGAATAACCTTAAATCATCTATACTCGTACCGCATTCTGTTCAATACTTAAATGTTGAAAGTACATCTGATCAAAGTTCTGCAAATCTTTTTGCTAATTTATTTTCTGATGTTTATAATAACAATTCAGTAAAAGCGAGATCAATTGAAGAAAAAATGTCATAGTTTTCACTTATTTTGTATTGACCTTCCTCTACTAAACGTTGAAAAAAAATTATCTTCCTTAAAACCTTCTTGCACAGCTGGACCAGGTGTTATTCCTGCGATTGTACTGAAAAAATTAACTTATACTATAAGTATGCCATTACACTTTATTTTTAATAAATTATTACTTGAAGGAGTGTTTCCAGATATATGGAAACTTTTGTTTGTTTGTCCATTACATAAATCTGGTTGTCCATCAATGATAAAAATTACCGACTTATTAGTCACCAATCTGCCATCCCTAAACTATTTGAGAGCCTTGTGTATGACGTAATTGCTCCTTTAAGTAACAGATGTCTAATAATTGATGAACAGCACGGTTTTACTGCTCACAAACCAACTGTCACTAATCTTCTCACATTTGAAAATTACATATTATCTGCATTTTCAGAACAAAAACAAGTAGATGTCATTTATACAGACATAAGAAAAGCTTTTGATCCAGTAATTATAGAGTT
Source organism: Abscondita cerata (assembly GCA_030710515.1). Taxonomy (NCBI): domain Eukaryota; kingdom Metazoa; phylum Arthropoda; class Insecta; order Coleoptera; family Lampyridae; genus Abscondita; species Abscondita cerata. The sequence continues at coordinate 23,000 of JALBCR010000390.1, forward strand.
GCTGATAAACAAGTTACAAAGTTTAGGTTTTACAGGTCAATTACTTAAATTGTTAAACATTTTTCTTTGCGGCAGAAGGTTCCAAGTTAAAATAAACAATTTTTTTTTTTGATATGATTAGTATAAAGTCAGGTGTGCCACAAGGTTCTCACTTGGGTCCACTCTTATTTGTACTATTTATAAATGACGCAAGTAACGTATTTCAAGATATAGAATTCTTCTTTTTTGCAGATGATTTAAAATTGTCGAAAAGAATAAGTAGTATTAAGGATGCCTACGTTCTACAAAATAACTTTTCTAATTTTATAAAATGGTGTGATACAAATGATTTAAACTTAAATTTAGATAAGTGTGTAGCAATGTCGTATTATAGAACTCATAATAAAATTTAATTTACGTACAGTGGACAAAATGTATTATTAAAATCAGTTAATACAAATTTAGGAGTAATTTTTGATCATAATCTATCTTGTTCGTTCTAAATTAGAGTGTGCCAGTCCTATATGGTCGCCTTATCATAAATTACACATAAAGCTAATTGAAAAAGTTCAATACCGATTTTTACGATATATTGCATACAAACAAAAATTCCAATTCGTTTGATATCATATGAAAATTTATTATTTGACCTTCATTTATTACCATTAGACATTAGTCGTGTTCCGGCTGACCTTATGTTTCTGTTTAAGCTGCTTAATAATACTACGTATAATTTGCCCTTCTTTACTTCAAAGAAATAAATTTAACTTACCTTAAATATACAGGATTTTACAGAATTTTACGAAATTGGAATGATCACACTTTTCTTGATGTTTTTAATACAAATAAAAATATAATTATTAAGTACTTATTTGAAAATTATTTTAATTAATTAGTAAGTTTATGTTTACTTTTAAAATACTTATTTTGTTACTTTAAGTTTTTTGTCATTATCATATTAGTTACTGTAATAATTGACGATTTATTTCAAAAACATATTACTTATAATATTAGTTTATTAGGTGTGTATAAATTTTCATTTATTTTAGTGTTATAAATGGATTTTTACCCGTGTATAATAAATAAATAAATAAAGAGTTGACTGGATAGGTATTCGAAAACATCAAACCATTGGTTAATTATTATACGTTTGAAGAAAAAAATATTATCAAAGATTTTTATATAGTTACTTAATAGGTATTTATGTTATCACTAACGAAACGCATATTTTTTTTTTGACAAATGTGATATTTTATCACGTGAGTTACAAAAATCATGTATCGTTACATGTTACATGCAATATTTTTTTAATTTTGAGAAAAATTTTACAAAAAGTAGGTATTAAACCTATTTTAAATTCACATTGTAATCGAGTGTGACCAGTGTTACCTTTTTGAAAACAAATGTTTTGAAAAAGTTAACTTTTGGTAACCTAGCTAACGTTTATGTAATGTTTTATGCTACTTGGAACCCCGTCTTTCAAACCTACAAACGAATGTGTTCACGCCATTTTGTTTACATTAGAGTTATAGTAGGGAAAGAATCCCTTTAGTTTTAAAAGGAGAGAAAAAGAAGTCGTTGAAAATGTTTTGCTCAAATTTTGTTTTTACGTAGTTTAAAGCAATTTAGCAAACAAAAAAATTTTATCAATGGGTACAAACTTCTACTTTCGACATTACGTATGCGATGAGTAATAATAAGGTCGTACAGAGATAAGTGTTGTTTTGATCTCCAAAATGTTTATTGGAATTTATTTGTTAAATAAAACGTATAAAATTAGGTGAGAGCATGTTAATTATAACAAATAAAATAACGTCCTTTTAGATTAATAAGCAGTTGTTCTTAATTATAATAAGGCACTTATTTTCTATCGATTAGTATGATTTTGTTTAGTCTGAATTAGTTATGTTTAAAGTACATACTGCATACAGCACAAATAAATACTAAAAATATTATTAAATAATAAATATAAAAGTAATTCATTTAGTTGAAGAATGGTTGTAGGTGTACTATTTGTTAATCCAAAAATCGTCGAGTTAATTTTTTAGTCTGATTTAAAAAGTTCTTGATGTAATAACAAAAATTCCATTACCCTTGATTAATTAATGAATAATCACAACGAAAAAACGAAAGCGTTATGAACACGCAATAATCGATAATTAAACTTGATAAATTGCATCTGACAAAAAGAATTAATTTAACTTTACAATTTGAAACCTCTAGAGATACCTACAAAGCATCAGCACCACATCAGTAGCGGAACAGACAAAAACGATCAATTAAGGGTAGTGATTACCCCCCGAGTCGAATAAGATTGATCGATTCACTAAATGTTTTTTTATTTAAAGTGCACCTGATATTGAGAGATCTTTTTTGAGATTATAAAAAGGACATAAATAAGATGAAACGCTTTTTGTCAATATATATTATTGTAACCAATATTGTAAAAGGACCGCATATAAAAATTACATCTTCTATTACTATTTTTTAAAAGAAGCAGTTGCATGTAAGTTTCCGTAGTGTAGCGGTTATCACGTTCGCTTCACACGCGAAAGGTCCCCGGTTCGATCCCGGGCGGAAACAGTAGTAGCAATTTTTACAAAATTTGAAAGCGATACTAATTTTTATTAAATACAGCATTTCTGTGTCTATCTTTAACTGCCGAATTACATTTATATTTTATTGTATTATAAGCTTGGAGTACCGAATCATTTCAAAATTACTACTTTATTTTCAAATTTTAAAATAATCTTTACAACATTGATAAAGGTTTCCGTAGTGTAGCGGTTATAACGTTCGTTTTACAGGCGAAAGGTCCTCAGTTCGATCCTGGGCGGAAATAGAAAGTTCTATTTTGTGTAAAATTTTAAATTAATTAGAATTAATTTTGTAACATATTTCCTGGCATCGCTCGCATATTTGTATAATCAATGCATATATGCAGATGTTTCAAAGAAAATTATTGTTTGTTCCTTGGGTACAACCACGATAGCGTATCATTAAAATTTGCGAATTCAATTTTTAGTTATTGATATTTGTTTTAAACACTATTGAAAAGTGTCCCAAATAGCACGAATATTATTATATACAATATAATTAGATTAGTAATTATTAATTAAAATTAATGCAAATTGATACCCAAAAACATTGTACAAAAATGTCGTACCTACTTTCTCTTTAATTGCGCCTACGTAATTGTTTCCGTTATTGTTTGAAAGTTGTTCAAATAGACAAATTTAAATGAAGTACCTAAAGTTTAAATTTTATTAATGATTTTTGTTCATTTTTTCAAATTTTGAAGAAACTTTCTCATAGCACTGAAACAAATATACAATTGTCCATTCTAAATAAATCTAATTTCCAAAATAAATATTGGTGTCATACTTATTATTTTAAGAATATATAATTTCAAAAAAAATTTTTCCGCCCGGGATCGAACCGGGGACCTTCCGCGTGTTAGGCGGATGTGATAACCACTACACCACGGAAACTACAAGAAATCGTGATTTATTAGCCCACTCACGGGAATTTTCAGCAACTGTTCAGTTTCATTAAAATAATAAATACAATAGTATATTATACACCAAGGTTGTGAAGTCTGTCATTATTGCCTTAGCGAAATAAGGTGCGTAGGCAATAATGGACTTCACAACCATGGTGTATATACTACTTTTTCCACTACTAGCCAAATTTAAGCCAAAAATAAAAATAAACATTTTTTCTTGTAAAAATCAAGTAGCACAGGAATGCAAATAAATCAAAAAAGCATTAAAAGCTCCATACGTTGATAAACCAACTGCAACTGATTCACTAAACACTTGTGTGACATATTTCACCTTCATTTTCTGAAAATTATTCGGAGTAATATGTAAATTAGTTGATTTAGGAGCCAATCGCAGCGGTTTAGATTTGTCTGACATGTAGAAATTTTTAATGTCTTTTCAAGATGCTTTTGTTATTAAAGATTATATCGTATTTAATCAAGTTATTTTGCACCGACTTCAATAAATAGGAGACATCGAAGAAATAATAGATTTTCTTATCGTTTACGAGAAGGTATGGTTTTTCCGGTGATACATCTATTCTTTTAATTAGGTTTCGAAAATTTTACTACTGCCCTAACATTGGCACCGCATTGTAGTTGTAGCTTTTCTATGCAGTTTAATACTATCGACTTCAATTTGTCACCTTTGCATATCGTATTTAAAGATGTAGCACAAGGGTTGTTTAACTTTTTATATATAACTCTAACCATGATCACGTAGCAGTTTGAGCTGGCAAAAATTTAAAACCTACTTTAAAATTAACATTTTGGGGCTCGTAAAATATAATTTTAGTGAAAATTGTTTGTATTCCTCTATTTATCTCCTGCTTCTTAGTGGTTTATTTTTTAAGTCCACTTCGGCTGTCACAATTTGTGCTCTGCTTTCGGGAAGTAATCGTTGGGAGATGTTAACTTCAATTGAAGTGCTTTCTTTTCACGTTGCAATTTAAGAATGTTCCTCCATAATTTTCTTTACCTAAGAGTATTTGAGCTGCAAGCTTGAGTAGTTTTGGTATAGCTAGAGATGTTAACGGGCATTTATTGCTTCGCCAATATACCTTGCATCATTTGAATATTGGGTTTCAGAAATTGACACTTGTAATTCATTTAGGAATGGCAAGTGTTCGCCACATACTCGTTAAGTTTTTAGAGTCGACATTTTTATGCAACAGATCGGATCTTCCAGATTCTGTTAACCATTCAAAACACCTACAACCAAATGTTTGTAATTTACTTAAAATTCTTGATGTAACTTAACTCGCCTGGTTAAATCTCCTTTGGGAAACCTGAAAAACTGATTCTACCATCATATTTAATAAATAAATAAATTCAGGTTATGTATTTGCGGTTATGGGATGGGGGCGCGAATTTTAAACTAATGGCATTTTTTATTCAAATAATTTTATCGTGTTAGGTAATTTTAAGCAGCAAATAAGTTAAAGATAATTACCTGGATATACAAAATTATGTTTCACTCGTTTTTGTTATACAACTATTCTTAGATTCTCAAAAATTTGAAATTGTCCATTATTAACCTAGGTCAACAATAGAAAAAATTATTAACCACTAATAGAGAAATTCAACTTCTCAGTTGGCTAGGAGACGCAATAATTGTCCACTTCACAGCTAGTAGTGGAAAATTTATTATGTAGCAAGGGGCGTAAAGTAGCTGTTTTAGGCCCAGAGGAATGTACGTTGTGCCCGAGTGTAAGCGAGGTCACAATCAGGACGAGGACCTAAAACAGCTTTACGACCGAGCTGCATACATAATTTTTACACGTTTTATTATTCTCGTATACAAAAAGTAAAAACATTTACAAATTGCGTTAATCTACTGCATTAATACCATCATAGATGCCTTACATAATTTTCATTTGTCACTCACAGTGACTGTCATATTGTAAAATTGAAAGCATCAAATTATTATTTAACAAAAACATGGAAGATTTTTCGATATCTTGTACTCCACCAGAAGTGGTAGCTAGTCGTGCATCCTTTGGGGAGGTCAAAAATCGCTGAAAATTTCTAAAAAACTTACGATGATAATATTAAGTGGTGTCTCGGAAAAAAGGCAAAAACATCAGAACATGTGCTTCTAGCATATTTATTTGAGAAGTCAGTAGTATTTAAATCATCAACACCTTGGTCGATTTATTCAATGTTGAAGGCCGCTATCTCAATTAATGAAAATCTAGAAATAAGCAATTTCAAAAAAGTAACTGTATTCCTAAAAGAAATTGGTACGGATACAAACCTAAAAAATTAAAAATTTTAACAAGGGGACGAATTTTAAAATATAACATAATATAAAAAATAAGGTGGCTTTAATTATTGGAATTGCTGGGACTTGCCGCAGAGAGGAATTGTCGCAGCTATCCATTGACGACATTGACAATTTAGGGTCTGTTTTAATGATTGTGAAGGTCTAGTCTGGCCTATGTTTTGGAAACAAACGACCTTATTCGAATTGCAATCCACATGTTGTTAATCTAAAATACAAGCAGAGTATTAATAATAAATTACACATTTATTTTATGCTTACCCGAAACAAAGATTTCGAAATGTGTTTAGCCTTATAAAAACTATTTTGTCATACAGGAGTAGGATTACGATGGAAATAATAAAACGGAATGCAAAATCATAGAGAACAAGCGATAACAGGACTAAAATAAGCAAATAGAAAATAAAGGAAGGGAAAGTAGAAGGAAAGTGATTAAGGTTAGGTTAAGGAGATTACAGTACTACAGTTTTAAGAAGGGATGGCTGCATTCATGCAGTGAAATAGAAGCACTGTGAAGTATGAATTGCACATAAACGTTTACAGAATACAGTTTTTTAACAAACCTATCAATCATTACAATATTGTTAAAGTTGATTACAGAATAGTCAATACAATATACACCAATAAAGGCGATTTGGTTGCATCCAGCAATACATTAGATCAACTTTAACAATTTAAAAACCAAAAGCCCACGGGCGCAAAAGTAACACTTTTAAGCCCGTGGGCAAAATGTTCTACTTTACGCCCAAAAATGGGGTTTAAAAAGTCAATTTTACGCTTGATCGTGTAAAAATAACGCTTGATAATAAATTATCTGAAAAAAAACTGCAGTTCAGAAGCACATACTCAAATTTATTTATTCTTAAATAGGTAGTATTTAAAAAAAATTGTTTCCTGCCCAGGATCGAACTGAGGACCTTTCGCGTGTAAAGCGAACGTGATAACCGCTACACTACGGAAACTGTTTACCTTTGAGGTATACCTATTGAAACCGTTAATTAATATATGTACTAGATAATTATAAAAAAAAGAACCAGTGACTATAACTTAGCAATTGTCAATTATCTAGTGAAAGTAAAACTATAAACAGAAATATATGTTTTAACAATAATTACTATTACATTTAATATAACTACCTACTTTGTAAGGTATGGCTAAAAATCACTTTTTTTGTAAATTTTGATTAATTTTAAGCAAAATCGCATTTTAGATGTGCCTTAAATGTTAAACAATAAATATACAAAGACAAACGTTGTTCAAAAATGAAAAAGTCATTAAACGTCACATGGAACATTAGAGCCTAGACGCCAAGAAATCAAAAAGTACTTATGTAAGTAGTTAACAAAACATAAAATAGAGGTATGGGACTACAACATCACATTATAATGAATCAGTAATTGTTTTTTTCTTCGTTGAGGAGGGGCACCAAAAAACCACTATGACGTTTTTCCAGGCAACGTTTCGTGCAGCAATATGTGCACTTCTTCAGGCCTTTAAAACAGATAAATGGTCCGGCACTTGAATAAATGTAAAAAACACATGAATATTAATTAATTAAAATATTTTTTTGTGCCCTTCCTTAACGAAGAAAAAATCAATTATTGTTAAATTATAGGAGGAAATATCTACCTTTCATCATTATAATGAATGTATGGACAGCTAATCCTCCAGACATAGGAAAATGTGTGTTACCTATTTTCCCTTTAATTGTGTCTACATAATTTTTGTTTGTAATTTTGTTTATTTTCAATTTTAAAAAGTGATTCCTCCGGGATGAAACCGAGGACTTTCCGCCTGCCAGGCGGATGTGATAATCACTACTCAACCGAAACCACCATTAAGTTCTGTTTCATTATCACACTCGCGGAAATGTTCAGCAACTGTTCAGCACTTGTAATTTAATCTTAGTATAAATGAACAAAAGAAACAAACCTTACAATATTAATATGTAACAAAAATTAATTTACAATAATCGTAAAGTTAAGAAAAACATACTTTTATTTATTTTTTTATTATGTATTTAAAATAATATGTTTCCGCCCAGGATCGAACTAAAGATCTTGCATACCTTACATCTATGTATCGGGTGGCCAATTAAGAAGCGGCACTCGGTTCTATCTCTAAAAGTAATTGTTGTGAAAACTAAATTATGACTAAAGATGGCAAAGAAAAATGCTGGTAACTATTTACCGTTTTAAAGCTAAGTTAATTTTACTTTTTTCGTAAAATGGTTTTTGTTCTATCTCTTAAGGAAAGTGGTGGGGAATGTCAGAACACTTTCGAAAATATATGTCAATAACTTCATAATACCCCAGTCAATAGAGCAAACAAGAATTAAATTTTTGACAAAAATAATAGTACTATACCGTCTGTGCCATAAATAGAATAAAGTACCTTATGGTCATGTTTTACACCGAAAATGAATTGTCATTATGTTGTTTATTAACATTTAAATACAAAAATTGTGCTTTTTTTATTCTTTTTTCAGTTGAGTGAAAAGTAAAAAGAAAAGTTGTAGAAGATATGAATACGAATGAAATGAGTGGTCGAGGTACCCGGTCATTAGCAGCGTGTTTATAATCGCAGTCTCCGCAAACGGCGCTAGCGGCCGGGTACCCCCACCACTCTACCGTTTCATCGTTCTGGGTCAATTTCAGTCATAATTGCATGCATTTTTGGTGTGTTAAATATCATTTTATCGAAAATTAAAAATATACGTTTTGTTCCTTTCCATTTCACCTTCAAAACTTTTTTTTATATCTGATAATCGGACCACACAGAGCATTCAGCCTCAACTAAAAATATTGCATTAAAAAATTTTAATGGTAATTATGCATAAACCAATTGCCCGACAATTATAGGGTTTTGCACACATTAAGTACGTATAATTACCTCCTATTTCCCGATTTACCCTACATCTCAAAAATGACGGATTTATGAATTTTAAAGAAAAACGCAAATATTCCACTTTTCTGATTTTTCTAAGAAAATTATTATCAAGGGGGTTTTTTGTATTCTTATCCTCTACAACTTTTCTTTTATACCATTAACGTTGGTTAATTACTTTTACTCTATAAACGATATAATGACAATTCATTTTTGGTATAAAAACACGACTATAAGGTACTTTATACTATTTACAATTACATGGCACAGGCGGTATCCTACTATTAATTTTGTCAAAAATCGATCTCTATATACTGCACTACAATGACTAAACGGATTTTGTCAAACTTGGAGTTTTTCTTAGACTATTAACATTGACTTGCGAATTGATGTAAATTGTTCGTGTCGCCGCTAGAGGACGTTTTGTGACAACACCTGAAATTGAATGGGTTTTGTCAAAAAAATTAGAAACAACCATATCACTATTGTAACAACCTCTTGCAAACTTATAGCAGGCGATTTAAGATTTTTATTTTTGCTAACACTTAGTTGGATATAATTATCAAAGAATCGACTTATGTAACTAAGTAAAACAGTCATAAGTTTTGGACCGCTTTAGGGATTTTGATAAATTTAATATCATTTGAAAGTCAATTCAATGCCTAATAAAATATTATATTATCGTTTTATTCTGGTTTTTTAACGATCGCTAGGTGGCGTTGTTTGACCAATTGATAATTTTTGACTTTTTAATTGTCATACAAGCACAAGGTCAATTCAATGGATTTGTGAATAACTCGAACTGCTGTTTAAAACATTTTTGGAAGAATGAGGATTTCGCCTGTAGATTAGATTACTGCCACTGAACATGATTGAAGAGAATTACGAGGTTCTTTTACAGAGTTTATGGATAGATGAGACTAAATTTCATAATGACAACATCCAAACTACATGTAGCAGATATAGAACCAAGAATTGATGGCTCTTGGATTTTTAATGGGCGATTAAATGGGATACTCATAACAATAGAAAATATGATTCAGCGGATTGTTCGTTGCCTTTCAGTGGCTAAAATTGAGACAAGTTTGTTGGCGACCGGGCACAAAAAGTTAGTCTTGTATTGAACAAGATGGACACTACATTTGGGCTCACTCTAATTGTTATTACAATATTTATTAATAAATTGGTCTATTTCAGCTTCCATTAAAACGTGAGGACATTAGCGTTTTAATAGTGTTATAGTTTTTCGTCGTTGTGCAAGCCCGTCGGACTTTAAACACAAAGCAAATTTTTAATAATTATTATTCACATTTTAAATGTAATCTAAAAGTAAATCTACATAGCTATATTTTACTAAATGAAATATAATTATAATTTAATATTGGAATGTATATTGAAAATATTCACAAAGATGCGATATTTTTTTTACTCATACTTTTGGGTCAGGAAAGAGATATGGGGTTTTCACTAGCCTGTTAGAATTTTATTTGGCTATCTTATGTTTGAATAAAAATAATACTGGCATTTAATTTTTTGGTAAAATCAATTTTATTTATAGTGTAGTCACAAAACGTTGATAGTAAAAAAAAAGCTCTTTTAAATGACTTCAAGTTTCACAAAATCCGTTCACCGATTTTGAAGATATTGATATTTATTTCTGAAAGTATTTGGACACTTTTCCTTAAAAGAAAAAAACATTTAACAAAAAAGAACAAATTTATCTCAGCTGTAAGGCAATGAAAATATAAGCATTTTTCTCAAAAAATTCTAGAAACTTAGAAATAATGTCCAGCATTTTCTCTTGGCCACTTCAGTCTAAAAATTTTTTACCCTAACAGTTACTTTCCGATGATATAGAGCGAGTGTCTTTTTAATATTGACCACCCGTTAAACAGATGCATGTAAGAAAGTAAATAAAGTTTGTTTTATTTGATTGATTGACGTTTGCTTTACACTTGCAAGTGTAAACTAATAAAATGTATTTTTTATTTATTTCTCATTATTTCCTGCACTTTCAATGCTCATCTAAGATTTTATGTGTATCTTCGATTGATTCTAACAATTTTTGTGTGCGTTTTAGTAAGTTTGTGTATGATTATTATTACTATTATATATGTTATACAGAAAAAATACAACCTGCTTCCGAAAGTTGTTAGTTCCTTAGTTTACTAGGCTTAGGTTCACTCATGAAATTTAAAACTTGCAAAATTACCTATTTTCTTAAACGTGCTTAGTGTAATGATTCATTCTACAGTCTTTCTATAAGATAACCCCTGCTGAGACTACCTGCTGTTAGAATTGTAAATGATACCCTTAAGCCCGCTTTCACAATGTGCAAACTTTTGTTTACAGAAATTGTGGTGTCCAAGTTTTAAATTTCATGAGTGTACATCAAAAGAGTTTCGTTTGCAAGTTCGTTCTATTTGGTTCTATTCTGCCTTTGGATTTGGGGAATCTGCCAATCTGTCTTTTAGTTACTGTCTCTAGAATTTGTCTGACATTTCTCTGCTATAGGTAATATGGTATGTATGGGATGTATAAGTTCAATTGGTAAATATATTACTGCCGTTCTAGGCATTATTTGTTGATTATTAATTTTTAATTTGTTGAATGAATTGTGTAAATTATTTAATCCATCTGTTTTACATTTATTGTTATTTTCAATATTTGCAAGGATAAACAATTAATTTTTGTTTACCTGTACTTGTGTACTATGGTTTACAGCTTTTGAGTTGTCTGGCCGCATCATCAACGTTTGGCGTTATTTGCTTTTTGTAATTTTGTTGGTAAGCGTTGATGTAGGAGTTTAATATAGTTTGGGTCCCAGGATCTATACTTTTGATCTTCAATAGTTTATTGTTTTTTTATTTTTTTTGTAAATTTTTATTGTAAAATTATTAATTATGTGATCCATACTTTCTCGAATGCCTTTTGTAAGTCGAGTAGGGTCATTTGTGTGTTAAAGTTTTTAGTTATGTTATATACTTAATTTGTTATTAATGTACAGGGTGTCCTATTTTGATGGTATTTGAGTGATGCGGTTTCACAAACCTTGGCTAGTTTTTTCAAGAAACAATTGATGGTGCATTTGAAACGTTCGTAGCCCTCTTCGTTTCTGAGCTACAGAGCGTTTTTTGAACCGACTATCAATTGTCTAATTGTTTCTTAAAAAAGTAACCAAGGTTCGTGCAAACCGCATCGCTCTAAGATTAGCTGTTTTTCGAGATACCCCCAAAAATCATCGAATGTGGGATACCCTGTACAGTGTTGTTTCAGTTTGAAAGTGAATTGATGATTATTTTGGATACTAAATCGTTGTAACTTGTTTATTGATTCAGTTTAGGATTATTTTACTTATTGAGGACAATAAACTTAGAGATCGTTAGTTGTGTGGTTCTTTGTGGTTTTTGCTCAGTTTTGGTATTGAGATGATTATCTTCCTTCCAGCTTCCTGGGAAGTGCTACATTTTTATATTTTATTTTATTTATTATATTTATTATATAGGTTATTTTTGTCAATGTCTTTCTTTTAGAGGACTTTGTTGTTTGATAATATGTTTTATTATGCTTTTGTGCGGGTTGGTGATTATCTTCGCATACATTTCATGATTTACTGTATTCTGCTCCTTAAGAAATTCTGTTGCGATTTTTTCTACAATTTTGTTAAACTCGTCTGTGTGATTGTGATTGTTCATTCAATGTCTCCATTAAAGTTTCAGCTAATACTTTTTTTTATTCGTAACTTAGTCGGTGTTGTTCTTTTGTAATGTGAGTATATGGGTATGTTTTTTAAAGTTTGTTTGTTAGTCTCCACAGTAAAATATCCTGCGGCTTTAGCTATTCTAGTGTTTTATCCAAATTCAGTAGTTATGCTCTTTCATTTTTGTTTTGTTCGGATCTCTGGGTGCGTTGCCATTGTTGACGTTTTTCTATCACCCTGTCTGGTATCGCTCATGATTGGAGTCTATTTTCTTTATTTCTGTGACGACAATTATTGCGGGGGTTAGTTTAGTTACTTCGCTTTCTAATGTCTCAATGTCGTCAATTTTATTGTTTATTTTTATATTTTTTGTATTCTTGTCTTGATTATTTGTTTTCCATTATTTTGTTTTGCTATTTCTTTAACCTACTATTTTTTCGTCATTGTCGTGACTGGCGCTTGGACCGGTCCATTATATGTCGTCATGCAATGGCTGTGCTGTTATATTTTATATTCTTATTAACCTTCTATAATGTTTACACACTTAATTAATACTATTACATGTGAATACTAGGGTGGGTAAGGGTTGGCATGTTTAGGTTTTAGTGGTTTTCCTAAACCTTGAAGTAAATACTTTGCCAAGACGAACCAATTTACTATTGCACACGGTTTGGTCACCACACTATACAAGTTTATACTGATCTTCTGGGGCACCATACATAACACTTACATCACAATACAATACTTGGATAATGTACCATACGAATAATTAAATAAATAAATTTTTTTATATGTTCATCTAGGTCGTGTCTGACTGCTTTTTAGTCGTTGTTCTTGGTAAGAGAAAATCGTTCTTTCTATATTTTTTACAAATTTGATATTTATTAGTTGGATGTGCACACAGCCTTGATCTTCTCGTGCGTCTACATATTTTTTGCTTGTAGCATATCAAGTTTTAATTTTTTTATAATTTTTGATTATTTTTCAAAACATCGAGTTAAATACGTTATTTTACATTCCATTATATAGTATATATTCCAAACATTTTAATTTAAAAAAAGTGTTTCCGCCCGGGATCGAACCGGGGACCTTCCGCGTGTTAGGCGGATGTGATAACCACTACACCACGGAAACTACATGAATATGTGTTTCATTAACACACTCGCGGAAATGTTCAGCAACTGTTCAGCACTTTTAATAAACTATATCCAACTATTGTAAGTAAGCAATAAAAACGAGCATATTAAGTTATAATAAAAATAAATTTATGCAATCGTAAAGTTAAGAAGCAATAAACTTTTATTTATTTTTTGTTAAATTGGTAGAAAAATATGTTTCCGCCCAGGATCGAACTGAGGACCTTTCGCGTGTAAAGCGAACGTGATAACCGCTACACTACGGAAACTGCTTATTTTAATGTTATGCACTTTCGAAACCGTTACTTAATCTATATAAATAGAAAGTACAGTTAAGATAATTGTTAATTGCCTAGTAAAAGTAATAATATAAACATACATACACTATACGATGTGATTTCAATTTTGATTAGTTATAACTTTAACATTATTTTAGATGTACCAGATTAAATATCTATACTATAAAGATAAACAATGCTTTAAAATGAAAAGATTTTGTTTAGGAAACAAACTCTCAGAATTGTTACTTACGGAATTAACAAAACATGAAATAGATGTATATTTACGTCCATCAGTTAGACAAGCAACAACGAAAGAGTTATTATATGTAACGGTAACTACATCTTCTAGGCAGAGAAGAACAGAAAAATGTGCTGACGTATGAGTACTAGTAAACAAAAATATTGTGACAGTTTACTTAAATAAAGAATGTATGATTAAAAATCAAAGAAAGAATAATGTTTTGTGGGAAGTTTTTTACTATCAGCATGCTATCAGCGAGTTAATATTTGTGTACGAAATACGATTTAGTTATTAGGTTTTAAGTTTATCATTCATAAATGATAGGCCTATTCATTTCAGTGCAATCCTAGATGTTTGAACTCGGTATCAGCCAATATGGTAGTGACCTGGTTTAAGTCACTTTAAGTACTTTACTAACAAAGACCATATAATATGGTCTTTGCTACTACCTATATAAATAAAACTATTCTCAAAAAAATTCAATTGTAGTTCGCTAGTATACAGTATGTCCCCGGATTGAGTTTACAATAGGTATGATTGACCAAAAATTTTCGAATTGGAATTTCATATTTTGTGATTCCGCCCTGCTTGGTCTGAAACTTATTTTTAGTTTACTTTCGATTTTTTCAAGTCAAGTAAGCCTTGACAGTCGAGCAAACACTATTTTAGTTCTAGGTAAACTACCCTTTTCGTTTACAGTACGCCAAAGTGTTACTAAGGAAAGTTGTTCAGAATTAATAGTTATGGCGTTATGCAAATTTTCAGAATGATCGGCCTACTTTGATAAAATCCAGTATTGGTCAGTTTCTTTTTGTGTCAACTTTATCTCCAACTTCGCTTTGTGTCAACTTTGAGTCAGTTTGACTTTAAAGAAACAAATCTGCAATTGACACTACAATCATACCTTGAGAATGGTTAATGATCACAAAAACAAAAAATATAAGGGATTTTTTGTTAAATTATTAAAACAAAAAGCAAGTATTAAGTTATTCTATTAATCCTCCACCTTCGTCGCAGCATAATTCAATCCTACGTCGCAGTTCCTTAAAGCTATTCCTGATTTCCTGAATTGGTAAAGCCGATATAGCATCTGTTATACAATTTTTTAATTCTTCGGCATCATTAGGTAAATTTTCTGCATACACTAGTTGTTTTAAACGTCCCCACAAATAAAAATCGGCAATAGTCAAATCTGGGCTCCTTAACGGCCATAAAACTGGACCATTCCTACCCATCCAACGGTGACCAAATTTATGGTTCAACCAATTTACAACAATTTGTGAATAATGCGCCGGACAACCATCGTGTTGGAAATACATTGATCACCGATAATTGAGAGGTAACTCACCTAAAGCGTCATCGAAGAAATTGTCTAGCATATTTAAGTATGTATGCTGGTTAACATTATTATCAAAAAATATGGCCCTATTATTCCATAATATGAAATAGCACACCATACATTGACTTTAACAAAATGTTGCCGGTGATTTGTAATTTTAAAAAGGATTAGTGTCACTCCAATATCGAACATGTTGCGAAACAGTTCCATTGGTAAAAAAAAGTAGCCTCGTCGGAGAACAAAATGTTTCGATAACAATAACGATTACTTGCTATTTTGCTTCCTATCCATAAACAGAAATCTAGACGTTTTGCTTCGTCTCCTGGTTCCAAAGTATGATTAAAAATGGGTTTGTAGGAATAAATCTTCCGGTCTTTCAAAGTTCGTTGTATGTGTGATTTACTAATGCCTAAGCGAAGCGACCGCTTCCTCAAAAGACAGTTTTGGATCATTTTGTACCGAATCTAAAATTAGCAGAATAGCGACATCATCTTCATTATGTATTCTCTTAGCTTTCTTTACATTTAGTACTGAACCAGTTCTTAAAAATTTCTTAATAAGCTTCTGTACATCCATATGTGATACATAAATATCTGGAAATTTTTTATTAAATCATGGTAACTTTTTTCCACGTCCATAACACTGTACTAAATATATTTTCTGTTTTAACGTTAGCATTTTATTGTAAAAATATTGTCATTACTTCGCAATGAAAATCAGTTTTGTGATATTACTTTAACTTTATTAAAGATAACGACACATGTTATACTACAATAAACACTTGACATGTAATCGATGTTTTTTGTTTTTGTAAATATTAAGCCACCTCATGCTATTGTTGCTGTTTAAAATGCAATACTCACCAACACTGGAATTTATCAAAGTAGGCCGATCATTCTGAAAATTTGCATAACGCCATAACTGTTAATTCTGAATAACTTTTCTTAGTAACACTTTGGCGTACTGTGAACAAAAAGGGTAGTTTACCTAGAACTAAAATAGTGTTTGCTCGATTGTCAAGGCTTACTTGACTTGAAAAAATCGAAAGTAAACTAAAAATAAGTTTCAGACCAAGCAGGGCGGAATCCCAAAATATGAAATTCCAATTCGAAAATTTTAGGTCAATCATACCTATTGTAAACTCAATCCGGGGACATACTGTATATAATCAGATCATCCATCTACCTTTCGCTGTAGGATATAAATATTACTTACATTAAATATTATTGTTATTCTACATTTAAATTTATAAATTCCTTCCATTCTTTTTATTACATCCCATTTTCTCTGCTTCTTTCCACGTTTTTCCTTTTTCTTCTAGTATCCTTCACACTTCGCCATTCCATGTTTTCTTCGTCTTCCTCTTTTTTTTGTTTTTCGTTATTTTTGTTTTCCATATCTGCTTTACTGGTGCTTTTGCGCTTATTCTTACTAGATGACCTCACCACGAGTTGCTTCTTCTCTATAAATTTTAGTGTACTTTGTACTGCTACGCTTGTTGGTCTGTCAGTACCCGCTACTCCGTCACATACGTTAATATTGGTCTATATATCAATTTAAATACTTTTGTTTTCATTTCAAATAAAACTCTCTTACTCAGAAATGTATTTTTCAATGCATAGAATAATCCATTTGCCTTATTTATTTTATTGTTGATATTTCTTTCTCGTCCAATACTTTTCTTAAATATTGGAAATACTTTACTCGTTCAATTGTAATTTTTTTCACTTTGCCTTTGACTCTTTGCATTTTTAAATATCCAATTGTCTTCTATTTTTAATTATTTCGTCCATAAATATTGTAAATAGCAATGGCCTTAAGCTTCCCCCTTGTCTTAATCCATTATTTGTTTTGAATTATTTTAGATATTTTAATATCTCTCACAACTACACTTTGGCTACTTTTGTAGATAATTTGAATCATCTTTATCAGCTTCGTGTTTACTTGACTTGACTTTAACAACATTCACACTGTGCATCTGGGTATACATCAAACTCTTCAGTTACCATTCTATTTCTTTTTTAATTATTTTTTT
The DNA here is from genome assembly GCA_030710515.1 of Abscondita cerata. Lineage (NCBI taxonomy): Eukaryota > Metazoa > Arthropoda > Insecta > Coleoptera > Lampyridae > Abscondita > Abscondita cerata. The sequence goes on from JALBCR010000390.1 coordinate 40,422, forward strand.
CTAATATTTTCATACATGTACTTAGAAGTGTTACTCCTCCATAATTATTAAATTTTTTTATATCTCCTTCTTTGTGAATTGGAACGACTAATGCTGTCATCCAATCTTTTGGTGGTTCTTCATATATCCACATTTTGTTGTATACTATACTTAATAGTGTATCTCTGACTTTTTTGTCCTATACTCTTAAGATTATTTCGCGATTATTCTGTTGTACCCAGCCGCTTTGCCGTATTGTAGATCTCTCTTATTACTTCTTCAAGTTCTACTATCCTTATCACTTGCTCCTCTGTCTCTTTTGCTATCTCTGTCGTTTTTAATTTCTTCTTGCTTTTGGGGATGATTTAGTTATTCTTCAAAATGTTCTTTTCATCTTTCGATTATTTTTATTTCTTCTGTTTTAATTTCTACTCCGTTTTCTTTTATTATTTTTGTATTCAGTGTCTTCTCTGTTCTTAAAGTTTTCAATGTTCTATAGAATACTTTTTGGTTTCCTTAGTTTTTTTTCCATTTTTGTCCAAAAGTCTTCCATTTCTTTCTTTCGTATTTTTGATTAATTGTTTAGTTGTTTCTCGCTCTTGTTTATATTTCTAGTATTTTTGTCTAGTCTTGTCCGATAAGTAACTTTTCCATGCTTATTTCTTTTTCTTAATTTGTATTTTAATTTCTTCTATCCACCATGATGTGTGTTTCTTATTATTTTTCTTTCTTGCTTTCCGCATATCTTTTCTGCTGTGTTTAGTACTTTGTTCGTAAAGTACATTTTCTGTTTTCAACACTCCACTTTTATTTCGTTTGTGTATTCTTCCAGTTTTTTAAATTCAAACTGTACCACTTCATTACTTCCTGTATTCATCTACGTTCTTTTGATGTATATTTTTTCTGATTTTAGCCACCACCTGATAATAATCGCTACTAATTTCCGAATTTCTTTTCACCGTCGAATCCATTACCGTCCCTCTGTTTTTGCTTTCTATTAATATATAGTCAATTAAAGATCTTTTATTTCTACTTCTCATCTCTCTTATGAATTTATAAATTTGGTCCGTATATTACCACCACCGTCTTTGTAATCTTTGTTATCGTTTCTAACAGCTTGACTACCATATATGCTCATTGTACGCTTTCCAATCTGTAATTTAATTTTCTAAATCTTTCTTGTTTATGCATCCCACTCCGGTTGCTGCTCTTGTTTCTTTTTCTACTCTACTGTAAATTGTTATATTGTAGCCCAGTCAAGACAAAAATATGAGGGAGCCTCAAAAAAATTTCGATACCGCTTGTGTCAAAAGTCTCCAACTATCCGACCCCTGCTAAATTTTGTATGTGGTGTCAAAGCGGAGAAAAAAATTTTTTTTTGTAAATATCTCGCAAAGTGTGGGATTTTTAAAAAGAATAACGAATCGTTTTATTTATTAGCCGATTTCACAAATATACAATATCTACAAACGAAAGAAACAAAAATAAATCGGTTATCATATGTTTTTGCTTGTTTAACTAGTTTGTAGAAATTGTAACTAGTAATGTTTAATATAATAAGAACGAATTCAATTCAAAATTGACAAAATTGATTGATAAAAAATTGTAATATTAACATGGTTACGCAACATGGAAACATGATATTATATTTGAAGAAATAGTTAATTACGTAACTTGTGCGGAAACAGATTTTTTCAGGAACGAGTGGCCGTCTGCAAACTGTTTGCGCACAAGTTGCGTATGCTATTTTTTGCACGATTTTTTTTCTATAATTGCATTTTCAAATCTCTATTATTGTGATATGTAAATTTAATTAGTAAACTGTGGCTATACACAAATGCACATAATGTATACATTTGTCATCTAACATCTAGTTAACCTATTTAATTGTTAAACTTTTATTTGAAGATTTGCATTGTTTTACAACATTTACAACAAATAAAATGTGCAAAATTTCATGTAGATAACAAACAATGTAAGTAAATTAACAAATTGTTCGTGGAAAGCTTCTAATGTGGAGTGTTTTTGGTAGTTTTCAAAACACATGTTCGGGATAACAACGTTTCGGTGCCTGCTTTACGTGCCTCTTGATTATTTTATAGGTAAGGAGTGCAAAAAAATACTTAGGTGTGAATATGCCGTACAATCCAAAGAATTAAAAAATATGTCGGGTGTCCCGTTAATAAATATATTCATGGCGTCATTTCATAAAGAATAGTGACATCACAAACAAATGTAATTTATGGCCGATTGAAATTAAAAAAATCAACGTGCTCGTCATTTTCTTTTTGCAAAATATTTTTAATAATATGTTGAAAGTTGAAGGTTGTTTCAAGAAAAATCTAAGGTACTCCTTCTTTAATTTATTTATTAATAATATCAGACGACCCAGGTTTCAATGCTTCAAAGCATCGTTATCAAGTAATTTAGTTAATTTACAGCTAAAATTCATTTAAAATATTTTTAATTCCAAAACATACAAAATTTAGTCCTTACTTTATTCACATAGTGCATATCTGCACACATTGTTTTGCACGCTAAATTTCTATTTTTTGACTTCTTGCATGGAAAGGAATGTATGTATGTAAATGTAAATAATATCAAAATTAATATATTTAATATGTATATTTTTTGGCCCACACTATTATTGAAAATAAAAACTAATAAGAAAGTTTCCGTGGTGTAGTGGTTATCACATCCGCCTAACACGCGGAAGGTCCCCGGTTCGATCCCGGGCGGAAACATTTTTATTTATATTGATAAGTAAATTACAGACTGAAATAACATGTTTGCATATAGTACACTAAAGGACTATACAGGGTTTCTCACGGCAGGCGTTCGTTAGAAGTTTTGTAGTTAGAAACCACTTGTAATTCTGAAATTTCATTTTGCTTTCATTTCAAAATATTTTTCAAAGGTTATACCATTTCCGGTTATACCAAAACTCGCCATCAAATTCCTTATTTTGAATAGAACACCCAGTATGTTATTCGATTTTTTGGATTCCTGAAAAAATTTCAAGATGAGTTTTTACCAGGTTTCCCTATACCTATTTCCAATCGTTTCTTAGATAACTTGATTTTCTTAAAAATTTTGAAATATGTAACCCTATTTTCAACACCGCATCGGTTACCTAATTTTGACTGCAGGTGAGCGCGTCTGAGGTAGAGGGTAGCACAGAAATTCAAATTTCGGAATCCGCATCGACAATAAATTTATCGCATACAGGGTATCCATAAATCAATGGACAATTGCATAATTTAGTAATGTATTGATATATTGTATTCACACAATTTTAAAATTTATAGGATATTTCGCATACAGTGCGTTCATAAAACCGATAAAACTGCAAAAATTCTCGAATACATCAACTTTGTCTTTAATAAGTTCATATCTTTCATTATGTCATTACGCTGATAGCTCTTCATCTCCTAATAATGATGTCATTAATAATTTTTTAAATAGCAATCTAAATTGTTCTCCATGTATTTTGATTCAACTTTAAATGATTTTTTTAGCGACATAACATTGTGCGTAAGTTACACACCAAACATTATGGAACGGTTTGATTATTGAATTGAGAATACCACCTATTTAGTAAATGACAAGTTTCAGATTCCATGCCAACAGTGCCTTATTGAATCCACTAAGTAAAAAACAAACAAATATTTTGTACGTCAAAAAAAAGTTTTTCATTTTGATGTAGTGTTGATGATAATTACCTATGGAGATAGAAATCTGACGCAACAAAAAGTTTGTGACTCAATCAGTTATTTAACAACAAATATCTAAATATGTATACCTACTATTTCACAATCCACCATCAGAAAACTGGAAAACAAATTTAGAGAACTTGGTCATGTACGAGATACTCGCAGAACTGGTCATCCCCAGTTTCAGAAGCCACACCGTTAGATGTTCTCACACTTCTTGTAACGCGGTTCCGTTAGTTTCGGGAATTTCTAAAACATCGGTTTAGAAGATTAAAAAAAACAAATGGCATCCTTACAAAATAAAATTAGTTCACAAACTGAATGAAGACGATCCTGACCGCAGAAACAAATTTTTGTGAAACTATAATGAGTCGATTCAACAATGATCCACAATATCAAAGACAAATAGTAAATCCTTAATAGACGAGAGAGGCCCATACTCAGTTTCCCCAAAAATAAAATTTTGGAAAATACTAAATCGAAAAATTTGATCTTAGTGTTATGACTTTTGTTTCTATAAATGAATATAATATCCATTTTTTATTTATATATTGGTTTTATAATATTATTAATTAATTATAGCTTTAAGCAATCAAATATTTTTTATATTTTTTATTTTACTATAGTTTCAACTCAAAAAATAATATGTGAGTCGTTTTCAGAAACTTCAAATTATTTGACAAACGTTATATGACAATTGGTGGTTTATATTAATATAAACAGTAGAAATGGGTTGTGACAAACCTATAAAAAAACTATAGTAAAATAAAAAATAAAAAGAAATATTGGATTACTTAAAGCTATAATTAATGAATATTATAAATTTTTGTTTATTAAATGCTGCAGTTTCAATTTCCTACGTATTTTCTCAAAAATAGTGTTATGTAACTTTATATAGAATGAGTTTTTTAAAATTTACAATTGCTATAATTTCTAACCAAAACCAAATTTGAAGAAAATCAGAAATTTCGTCAATTTTAATATCGAGGGAAACTATTTTCGACGTATTAATGACAGTTGCGGTATCAACCCCTTAGCTCTCAGAGATTACGCCTAAGGATTTTAAATAGCAAGACCCTTCTTATAATTTGTCATTTTTAAGGAATTATAATAAGGATTTTAGTGACGTACTTAAATTTTTATTTTTAATAATAATATTTGAGTTGACGGAAATTAATTTTTAAACAAAGATTTACTTTACACCTCCTTATTATATTCGACCAGTTAGAGAATGGTTAGATGATCAAAACACTGGATTGGCCGGAGAGGGCTAAAAACAAAAATTTGAGATCAGGCTCTATCATCGTCTTCAAAGTAACGAAAATCATTTTCAACATTTAGTGTAAGACAATTGTTAATTTGTTAATTGACACTGAATTCAGATTTTGAGTCAAAAATTATTAAAAATAAAAAACTAAATACCCACTGAAATGCTTACTAAATTTTCTAAACGGTGACGTATTACATGGGGTTAAAAATTCTTAAGAGTTGTCTCTTAAGAGTTATCTCTGTCATTAGTACTTCAAAAATTGTCCTCCTAGATATTAAAATTGATGTGTTTTTGTTTTTTTTCAAATTTGTTTTTGTATAAATGAATACCGTTGAAACGAGATTGAAAACAGTATCATGCAATCTACGGAAGACAACACATTTCTATTTTAAAAAAATTGCTTATGACGTCAACGCTCATAAACTAGATGCCGTAGAAACAAACCACTTCTTACAAAAAGAGGTGTATTTTTTTATAAAAAAAGTGGACCTATTCAACAATTTTTCTTGTAAATATAATATTGGTGGAGATATAGTTATAACAATTATTGTCAAGTGCTTGTTATACCTCAGTAATTACTTATCAGATCAAAAAATATTTTAAACAATAGTTGTGTATAATTAAATTATAAACAACTTTTATTTGAAACAATAATCTGTGGAATTACAAATAAAGTTCTTCTGGCAGTGCCTGTCCGTTTAGGATGTTGGCTATTAACATGGCTATCATAGCTTTGTTGGCTGTTGTACGGAAAAGTTGACTTGTTGTTAAAGAGAACCATTTCCTTAGGTTCTGTAGCCATGATATTCTTCTACGTCTTGGGCCTCGTTTTCCGTACACTTTCCCCTGCAAGATGAGTTGCAGTAGGCCATATCGATGTTCGTTATGTGCCCCAGGTATTCCATTTTTACGTTTTTTGACAGTGATGATTATTTCACTTCTCTATTTGTAATCTGGTCGATCCATGAGATTTTCAGGGTGCGTCTATAACACCACATTTTAAACGCCTCTACTTCTTGGTAGTAGGCTCGGTCAGCGTCCACAATTCCACCCCGTACAGGAGCACTGCGAATACGTAGCATCTCAGTAAACGAATTTTTATTGGTATTAAGATATGTGTATCTCTCAACTCGTGTTATCTGTTGTCGGTTAACTATTAGACGTCCCGGTGGTATTTAATTCTTGCCATGTATTTAGTTTTTGTATGTTAAAGTTTAGACCATATTTTTGGTTTGATTCTGCTACGCGTGTTATTAGGGTTTGTAGGCTTTCTAGGTTATCTGACAGTATAATTGTATAATGATACGTAGATCTTTATCATCTAGACCAATAGTTTTTAAGATTGATATTAACTCATCGTGTTTGACCCGATGAAAAGCCTTTTGATAGTCTACAAAACACATATACACGTCACAGTTTACGTCTCTACATCTTTGTATGAGGACTTGAATGGCGAAAAGAGCGTTTCTTGTACCTAATGAGTTTCGAAAGCCAAATTGTGTGCAAGTTAGTTGTGCTTCGCATTTTTGTATGTCCTCTTATGTATTATTTTTAGCATTATTTTAAGAAGGTGACTCATTAGACTAATAATTTTATAGTCTTCACATTTTTTCGCATTCGGTTTTTTCGGTAGGGTTATAAATGTGGATTTAAGCCATTCAAGTGGGATTACTCCTGTTTTGTATATGTTATTAAACATGGCCGTGAGCCATATAATTTCATCGTTCTCCATGTTTTTAGAATTTCTCCGTGGAAGTTGTCTGGCTCCGTCGCCTTTCCGTTCTTTACACCTTTTATCGCGGCTATCACTTCTTCTTGAGTAATTTCCGGTCCTGTGTTACCTATGGAGTCCCCTGTTTTTAGTGTATCGTTGTTTCTCTTATCTTCGAAGGTCTTCTCAACATAGTTTTTCCAAACTGTTTTGTTTCATTTACATCTAATATTGTATTGCCACCGTTATCTTGTAAGCATCCGGTTTTCTTTGGTCGTTGTAATCCTGCTGCTTCTTTCACTTTTTGTGCAGATTGAAAGAGTAATGTTTACCATCTAGTGATCTCTTTGCACTTTTCTTCCATCCAAGTGTTTTTGGCGTCTCTAATCTTTTTCTTTATTTCTTTGTCGATTTGTGTGTATCTGGTCTTGTCTTTGTTCTTATTTTTCCGTCTTTCCTCCATCATATTCAATATGTCGTCTGTCATCCACATCTTCTTTTCACTCTCGTAAATATATGTCAAGAATTTCTTGATTTGTCTCTTGTAGCTTCTGGATTTTTCTTTGTGTCGGCTGATATATCTGTTTCTTTGATTTTCTTTTAATGTGTTGCTGTATTTCTTGTTTTATATCTTTATCCTTCAGTTTCCTCAAATCGTATTTCTTCGCTTGTTCTTTAACTTTCTTTAATTTGAGTGTTATCGTGCCGACAAGAGGGTTATGGTCAGATTTGGCATCCACACTTAGATATGTCTTTGCTGCTGTTATTGCATTTCTATATTTTTATTGATCAAGATATAGTCAATCTGATTTCTGACGACGTGTTCTTGGTTCTCCAAGTGTATAGGCGTCTTGGTGGTAACTTGAAGAACGTGTTGGTGATGACTGGTTGTTATTCTGTTGCAAAAATGCTTAATCGATTTCCTCGTTCATTACGTTCTCCCAGTCCAAACGGTCCTATGATTTTGCCACAGCTTCCTTGGCCTATCTTGGCATTGAAGTCGCTCCATTACTAGTGTCATTTCATTCTTTTTACTTTTTTCATGACGTTATTCAGATCATCATAAAATGTTCCAATTATATCGTCGAATTTGTCAGCCGTTGGTGCGTATATTTGGATTATATTGGTTTTGATGGGGAAGGTGTTAATCTGAATTAGAAGTATTCTCTCAGAGATTGGGACAAAGTATGTAACATATCTACTTATTTTTTGTTGAGAATAATGCCAACTCCATGTATATGTTCTCCGTTAGTGTTCCCTGAGTAGTAAATATTGTGTTCGTTTATTAAGCATTGTCCTAATTCAGTCCATCGCATCTCACTGATCCCAGAATATCTACGGATGTCATTTCCTTGATGGTATTATGTATTTTACCAGTTTTGTACATGGTTTTCACATTCCATGTACCTATCTTAGTAGTTCGTCTGTGGGTATTCAAAACGGGTGTGTTTTTATTGAAAGTGTAGGTATTTCGCGTGCTGACGACCTAAGAGGCCCTACTTTTGGCGGATGTCCTCTCCTGCCGGATCTTGGAGTCCGATCTCCATGATCAGTAACAAATCTTGAGTCTGTACAAATAAAGTACATTTGCAAAATTTTATAAAAATCGGACCAGTGGTTTTCTTGATATCTTGTTTACATACGAACGGACGACTTACTCCACCAATAGAGGGCGTAGTTCACAATAATAACATATAAACATCATTCCTCACTCACTCCTACTAGTTTTTGCACAAGATAGAGGAAAAAATATTGGGGCAAACTGACCTAAAATGATCTAAAGATTACGAATATTTAAATTTTGTGGTACTATTACTGTGCATTTATTATAGAAAAAAGCTGTGTTTGTGTTATTATTGTGAACTACGTCTTCTTCAGCAGTTTCTCTAATGCGAGTTTGTTATACAATTTTTTTCCCTAAGTTGTATGATAAATAGTTTCTGAGGTAGTTACCTTAGGAAGAAGGGAAGAGATATACTAAAGTCAAAATCTATGTCATTTTACTGTGATCATATTAAGTTTTTTCTTTAACAATTAATCAAATTTTGGGTTCAAATCCTTTGTTTTTTAGCAAGATATGAAAAATTACATGAGATACTGAATACTAGCGGGAAATGTTATCTTAAAGCCAGATGTAATTCTACATGTCTTTGATTGTCAGAAAGATAGAAAAACAACTACCACTAGTACAAGTCACAGATCGTTACTTATAAAACGTTTTGAAGAAGGTTTTTTCTGCACCTGTAATCGATATTCAATACAGGTTGACTCTATGAATACTGAATTAGAGAAAAAGTCTGACGTGCATCTTTCTACATCAACTTTTGACGACACAATTTCTCCTTACTCTTAATTTATTATTTACTTCTTTTTTTTAACTTTGCTTTTATAAGATTCCTATTCCTTCTTTATCTTTTTTGGCCTTTGAAACTCATATCTACATCTTTATTTTTATTTATAATTGTTAACAGACACCTTTCTATAACATTTAATAGTAACAAAAACGTTTCATTTAGTGCGTGGTGTATTTTATTGTGGGGTGCGTTAAAAATAACATTATGAATACAATTGCCGCAATACTAAGAAAATAGCAGTTCCCTATTTGGTTAAACGTCTAGTAATTGACGTAATTTACCCGTTTTATAATTAGCACTTACTTGAGAATTTTTTTTAGAAGGTAGCAATTAGTAACATATTTGGAATAATTACTTTTATCTGTAAACAAACACAAACAAGGATACAAATATTGTTTAAACAAATCTACTTTAATCAAAATGACATAACGTTACAATAATGAAATAACTAAACTAAATACTTAAAAATCCGTGAAAATTGGAATTTGGACATTTTGTATTATTAATATCAATGTCTTAGCAAGAAGAACATTGCCCATTTCAAAAACTCTTATCAGATAAAAATTTTTTTTCGTTTTTAGAACCTAATAGACGTAAATGATTAAACAAATAAATGATTAAAGGACTAAAGGCATTATCTTAGTGTACAAATTGATTAATCGATTTGAGATGTGATCTTTAACAAATCGTTGATTTATAATTACTCAACAATTCTGCACTACACATATATAACTTTATTTCGAACACAAGTATTACCAGAAAACGGGCAATTTTAACTGTTCTGGGTAGATTGTAATGAAGTAATGTGAGTGCAATAAGAGTTGTCAACAGATATTTCAGTTCTTTATAATCACTACAGAATATATAAATAATTACTATTCTTGTTTGTTTTAATTATACATTTTGTATCATATTGATTTGAAAACAATCGATTAAATTGTTTTTAATGTCAGAATATCTACTATATTGAACAAATCATGTAAATAATATAAATAATAAAAATATAAATGCGATTAAGATTGCCAATATACTTGCAAAGTTTATTTTCTAAGTTTCCAATAAAATCAAATTAGTACCGACTAATTTTACTAAAAATAGATTTACTGTACAGGTACATTAAATTAAATTACAAAACTCTCATTCGTAAAAATATCAAAATTTTTGTGATTATAATAACGAAGCTTATGTTATTGTATAGCATTGTCCGCTCAGTTGGCTCTATAACCCACCCTACTAGGGGTTGAAGTGTCATCCCCATTGTGACAAGCCATTGTTGCGAGGTTAAGATAAATGATTGTAAAATAAAACGTTTCACCCCAGCATCGCACCCAAACACACTATTATTGCCACATAAGCGGAAACCAATGGGGTGAATCTGAATGCAAATAGCTATATAAAACAATTTTCAAAAATATCATCAGGTTTGTAATATTGTGTTAAAAACTGTTTACATTATGGTTTAAATTTTAATTTATAATGTAAATATTAATGTGATATTATAAAATTTAAAGCATCAAAAGAATGTAATCTACAACATGTATTCATATCTATTTTATTATCCTTTTCATATGTATTTTATAAATTGTCATTCTTACCCTAACATCAAAGACGTTTCTGATATACTAGAAAAATATGAACGTTATTTGCTAAGCCAACTAGCACGGTGTAAATAAACATGTAGAGCATAGACCAAACACCTCAATCAGCTGCACTAAGGCTTGGGTCGTGCTCACCGTATCGAGATAAGGATTATACTTGATCCACATGGATAACTGAATATTCTTGTTGCATGCATGCACCAGCCCTTTTAAAACTGAAGGGTGCGAATTATAACAAACTTCTAAAAATGTTGTGTCGGTAATTTCGAATTAAGTTTAGTTTCGAATTTGTAAATTGTATGGCTATCATTATTTTCATGATTACGTACTAAATGCACATATCGTTTAAAATTTGATGTAAAGTTGACTTTTTTCCATAGCAGCGTGTTAGGTGTAGGTATATATTTAAAGTAAGTACCGTCATTAGATCACTGTTCTTTCGAAAAAGTTTGTTTTAGAAACGTTAGCAAAGAACAAGTAAGAATAAGTGGAGTACGGTTTGCAAATATTTTTTTATGTATAAGAAATAAAAAATGCTACTTTAAATAAAAAGCAATTTTCTTGACATTGCAGCATTCTAGAGTTTCAAATGAACATTTCAAAATAATTAATATGTTGTTATATTAGAAAGTGGAAGAAAATACATAAAATGAAGAAATATGTAATTACTTAATCATTGATATAAAGGGTGTTCAAACATAACTGGGCTGGGTAAGTTTTGGAAATTTCTATGATATTTGGTAATTTTTTTAACAAAGTAGTCAGCTGGTACAAATTTTAAGTTAGAATTGAAGGTACTAAGAAAACAATCATTTCTGTAAAACTTTAGGTTATATTTATATCTCGTTTTAATGCACCCAACCACGTATTATTTTTATTTTCTGTAGACTGTAGAAATAATTTAATTAATTTCCTTCCACGGCCTGTCCAACCTTGTATTTTATTTGAGCACTCGTTAATAACGAATTTATGCTAATTTTATGCAAATTTAAAGTTGCGAGGTGTTATTTACTAATATAAATCTAGTTACAGCTCACTTTTCCATGTGAAATAAGAATGACACTGTACAACAATATGAATACTGCCGTACAAAGTTTTGTTGTAATAAATACTCATCATAAAAGAGAATATGAGTCGATCAAGATTTGTATTGATGTTTCTTATTAGTCATTTTAGGGTGGCTTAAAATATTTGTCTTTAAATGTTTATACCTGAAAATGGAGATACGATTTTTTTGCTTAGCACGACAGAATAGAGCGACAAAGAAAAAGTGATTGACTCTAAAGTGTTGAATGATAGTATATCGAAAAGCCAGTGATACAATGAAACATTCATGTTAAAATTAAAGAGACTACCGGCCTGAAAGAAATCAAAGATTAATATTGCGAAGAGAAATATAAATATTCATTACAACTAAGTCGAATGGAACCAATCGAGAAATGGAACAAAAGCACATAAGGCACTATACAGGGTACCCCATGAGAATTTAGCCAGTTTATTACGATTCTGATATTGAAATTATAACCAATAGGTAGTTATGCCCATTTTAAGTAAGAAATTACGTTTTGTAATGTCACATTTTTTTTGTTAGTAATTTTTCTTGCCACTTAAATAAAAATAAATTTTCATAAAAATGCATTTATCGTTTCTATAGTAACAAAAAACACTGACAAATAGGTATTGTTGATTTGGCATTAAAGAAATCTTTACAGTTGTGCAAAAGTATATAGAGTGTGCCATTAAAATTTTAAAGATGATATTACGTGACCCGAAATGTAACGTTTCAACAATGTCATTTACTTACAATGGGTATAACCACCCACTGTTTATAATTGCTAAATTTCAATATCGTAATTCAGATAGTTTTTAAGATATAAATTGGCCCTCATACTCCACCCTGTGTAGAAATAAGTAAAAGAAGTGAATTAGTTTTGGGAAAACTCAAGTTAAGCCGAAAATTGCAACTAAATAGTATTATCCTTTACTCATTACTCCACATTTTATAAATATGTAAGATAAGAAGTTAATGCGACGGTTTCCAAATCGAAAATTTTAACAACTCTTCTTGTTCACTTTTTCCGACGAATTAGAGTTGGTACGTTATAATGAAGCAAAAGAATTTAGGTCAGGTGGCCGGACGGGCGGCTGTATGTAAACGAGATATCAGGAAAAGCGCAGGTCAGATTTTTTATAAAACTTCGCATTTGGGTCTTATTTATAATAGATCAGATCTGATTAGATTTTGGACATAATCTGTACAGCCAAAACCTACACAGATTTTCGAAGAATATTTATCACTTATAATTGCACAAGAGGTTTGTATTTTGCCGAGTAAATTTAGGTTGTTTAATGAAAATCTATTGTCTAGCAATTTGACTAAAAAACTGTCAATTATTAAAAAACGCGATACCGAACGGCACATGAGGTTGAGGTCAAAAATTCTCTCGAATGTGCCATTCGGTGAGACGTTTTTATGTTGACATTGAAATTGCTAAAGAAAACAGATTTGAATTTAAAACAACACAAATTTACTCACTAAAATATAAACTTCGAGTATAATTCGGCAGGACAATTTAATGAACACGAAAATTAGAACACGTCACACTATTTATTTTGAATACATATAAATTTTAATTTGAATAAACTGTCAGATTGATAACTTTAGATATCAATGGAAACCGCGATAATTGATTAAAAAATTCTAAGTGAAAAAACCACTACTGGATTTGTCGCTGGAAAAGTTGCAGGTAACTATTGCCTATGGCAAAGTGACAATTAGACGCATATGGGATTTTTATACATGAATTAAATTCTCAAAAAGAAATATTTTACACATTTTGCTTCAAATAAAAGTTGTTTCAAATTTAATTATGTTTTCGTTTAAATTATTTTCTGATTATCACGTGACACTAATTGCTTTAACAATATTGTCACTAATATCAAAAATACAAAAAACTTGAGAAAGAAAAGGAAATTTTATTGTCTATAACTTTTGTTTGAATTATTTTTCTAATACACAATTTTATTTTTGAACTCTTCTTGTAATTAATTTTTCTTAAACGTTTATTTTTTCTTATAACCATCTATAACGTATCGGTTTTCACTTTTTCTATCAAAATTAAGTTACCATGTTGTGAGACATTTTTTCTAGCAAAATATTTTATGTCGGTGCTTACTTTCGAGAATAATCCTTCTATCAACCTTTAATGTCAAACAATTAAAATTTATCCGAAATTAATTTTTTATCTAAAAAAATGCAAAGTATTCAAAAAGTTATCGATGGTATAGTAGTGTCTATAGTATATTAATGTTCTTTAATACACACAAGGTTGATTTTATACTCGAGTAATTTTTAATTTGGGCTCAAACCTTTTTTCTAATTAAGGGACATAGGAGAAATTGCAAGACGAAATCAAACGATCTTTTCATGCTCTGTCCCGAATAATTTTCATAGAAAAAGGTGTTTGTCAAAAAAATTATCCGGTAAGAAAATGAACCTCTTGCGTATTAATAACCGAGAATTCAATTCTCCATAAAAGATAATATATATTTATGGTGCAGTTTTTTGGGGGTTTTTCAGTTTGTTATATAATTTTAAAAATTCTCATAATAAAATATAACTACAACAGTCAATTAGAACAAACAAAACGAACAAAGTATACACAGAACGCAACATTTATTTATTATTAAACCATATGCAACCGGTAAAGTGATGCGGAAGTCAATAGTACCCTATTTCAAAATTATAAGGGCACTCTTTCAAATCTAAAATAACAATACCTCGGGTGCTTTAATTTGAATGAAAGTTGAGTTAAATCATATTGTTTTTTAAAATCAAATTTTGTTGTTGGAAAAGTATACTAAAGTTTTTTCACACGCTAAACGAAAAATAAGGTTAAATTAAAAATAATAACTTGCATTTGTTATTCTACCATACAAACGCTTCTAAAATTTTATCTCTTATCATAGCAATATAACTGTCCAATAAATTAATCTATGACCATGATTGGCCTTAAAACTATCAGCATGCGTCATACATTCTGATTGCATCACGCTACTACATTATTAGCTATCATACATTTTAAAATCTATATTCAGTACAAATGACTAAAATTGTTTTTTAACCCTCAATTTGTAAAGAAAATTAAAACAATGTGTAAATCAGGCAATCTCATTAGGGGATGAATAAAAATGGTTAAATAAATAATCTGTATTTCAATATTGGTACTCTCGATTTACATCGCTGATTAACTAAACGCAAGCGGGTTTAAAAATCTAACTGGAAATGTAGAATTTCAATTACTTGGCAACAATTCTCATTTAAAATCAATTTGAAAACGAATCATTACAATTTAATATTTTCAACACGTTATTAGGTACTGAATATTCATTATCAATAATGTTTACAATTCAATTTTTCGTTTTTTTGTGTGGTTTTCTTAATTAATATCTGTACTGTGTGAAAATTTCTTCCAGATTATTCAAACAATTTTATTAATTGTATTGAATTCTTAATGCGAAATATAGAAAAGTTAATTAATGGAGAATTGTGGATTTCCATCTCTGCTGAATTTTGTTAGTGTCGCAAAATTCGTACCCCAAAGAAAATGCCAAGTAAGAAAACTGAACAGCTTGCATAACAAAGTTTTAAGTTATCTAATAATCTACTAATTCTAGAAAGAAAACTATAGGCGTTAATGTAAATAGAACTTAATTTTAACGCTGATGCTTCTCAAAAGTTTCGATGTATTGTTTAGCGAAGGTGTATTAAAGCAGTAAAATATTCAACCTAGCAACTATTATAAGAAGTACATTTGAATTATTTAAAACGTTTCACATATTGATGTGGAGTTATACGGCTATTTTAAAATAAAAAATTTTAACGTTTTTTTTTTTTCTTACTTATCTTGAGAAATTAGGGATTAGTTCAGCATAATTTCAATCAAAAATATAAAAAAAGCTATTTTAACGGACAATGGACTATGATAAAACAAAATGATTTACTCAATATTGCTTTATGCAAACGTTGCTTGCTTCACAAAGAATTGGGCTAGATGTTCCTATGATAAAGTTTGAGAGCCACTGAATACCCCAGGTCGCCGGACCTAATTCCTTATGATTTTATTGTGGGGGCACATAAAAGAAGTTGTTTACCACCCCTGTAACGGCTGTAGAAAAACTTGAACGAGTTACCAATGCAGATGGACAATTCGACACAATCTAGAAATGTTACATCGTGTTAACAATTCTTGGATACAACGTGGTGAAGCTTGCGTAGCTAATGGAGATCGGTAGTTTGAGCAATTTCTTGAATCATTTGTTCTCATTGTTCGTTGCAAATAAAATGCTGTCCTTTGTATTTTAATCTGTTTATCGGATAGTAATAATTGTTGCAAAAGGTTGTTATAGCATCCATCAATCTTTGCATAAGGCAAGTGGGGTTATTTTTCGTTCATTTAATGATGTCTCCAACCAGTTTAAGTATTTAGACATGTATATTAGGATATCTAAAGCATATGTTTTTACAAAACATATCGCGAGACTGGGCTTTTAGCTTTGTCGCCAGGTGCACATTTAATTAGCTTTTAATAAGACACACACCGAAACCGATGCAAAATGTCGGACACTTGACACATTTCTTAGTTTCGTTTTGATGTAAACATAATCAAATGTAACACTTATATGTACACTGAAATCTTCCATGTTTGTTGATTTTTAATAAAAAGTACCGATCTAGTTATTAAAATATATCCCATTTGATAAAGTTTTTGATAAACTATTCTACCAATAGAACAATATCAATTTTTGAAATCATTTACTAATATTTTTGTATTCTTTTTGAAAAAAAATTCTAACTTATGTATTTTATGTAAATTTTTCTCATTATCACATTAACATTACTTTTGCAATGAGGAGTACAAGAAAAAAAAGATAAATGTCACAAATTACTTTTGAGATAAATAAATTTCAAGATTGGAAGAGCCCATACAACTATTGAATTAAATGATTTCTGCTTCAATTTCTTTTAACTAGTGTCTAAATTTATGTACACTATTTTTTATAAGTTTGCAATAGTTTTGGGGACCAGGAGATATGAACATAACAACATAGCACCGAAAGAAAGGTATTACATGAAAACCAAATCACGTTTATTTAAAAACGTAAACCACAATACAAAAGCACTATGTAAACAAAACAAAAACTTTTTTTTACACTAATTTAGTCACCATTCTCAGATACACTATGGCACCAGCATTAAGATGTTGGAGTTTTTATACTTTTAATGGATATACAAAGTTTTTCTGCTGTATTTTATATTAGGAAACTTGAGCTGACCAGGAGAAAGGAAGAATTTGTTTGCTCTAGCCAGATGGGAGTTCCACCCAAGCTTTGTGATTGTATGTACAATAAAATGTATCAGGTGAAATAGTGTATAATTTTTGTTTTTGTCCGCAATATGAATTGCAAAAGATTTCCTAATTATTCTACGCTATTATTAAAATAGTTAAAAATAAAATGAAAATAGCACAGATGCTACTTTATCGGATACTTTTCGCACCTGTATTAGTATAAAACAACGACCCTCCAGTAGACAAAAAGTAAATATTGAAAGAGTAAAAAACTGTTTCTTTTAAAAGACATCGTTAGTGTTTATATTTGGCACTCGTAAGTTCTTTTTAAAATCGATTTTAATAGCTTCCAGTTGTATATTTTATGAGATTGTAATGTTAAATGCATTTAACACCGTCACTTTTCAGAGCCATAGAATATTTTTTAAAAAGAATTTACAATCCAAATGTTGCTATTTTTTCTAGAATTATTTTATGATGATTGCATGCCTTAGATTTTTTACTGTAATGTTATTTCTTTGCCGATTTTCAAAAATTTGGTGCAAAAATTGTAAAAAAAATCGCCATCACTTCTGTCTGATGTACCCGGCATGTTTACATTTGAAAAGATTGAGTAAATTGGATAAAAGTGATTTAGCAAACTTTAAAGAGGTATAACTTAATTCACGTGCTAAAAAATTGCGGTTTCTAATTTTTCTAGGCATAACTAGAAGGTTCTTAATGAGTTTTGACCATAGGCGGCATTTAATTTTTTTCATAAAAATTAATTTAAAAAAATTTTGAAAAATAGTCAAATCGTGTGTAAAATGATCTGCTAATTCCGAAAATGTTAGAAAATACCGGGTGTCCCATTTAAAAAATCCTAAATTTGGGTCATTTCCGGTTTAACCGGAAGTGACACGAAAATCATTTTTATTCCATTAAACTCAAAAGGTCGTCTTTAGTAAACGCTCCAAATTTCAAATTTTTATCTTTAATAGGAAAAAAGATATTGACTGTACCCACTTTCCTGTGTCACCTTGTATACAATGGGAATGTGTTAATATGATATTGAATTAATTACATTGTCAAAATTAGAAAAAATCTTGTATGTAACACGTAACAAAACTTGATTTTTGTAACTCATGTGATATTGCGGGACAGAGCAGAAGCACATTCCTTACAAAAAATTATGCGTTTCGTCACTGATTACATAAATAGCTATTGTAACCACATAGTTATCTCAAAATTGCAATTTTTGGACATTCCTCTCTTTTTTTTTTTGTTCCCTGTACCCTTCAAGTGTATTCGCCTTGAACAATATAAAGCTATTAATAAATAAAGGCTGGCTTTGTTGCAATTGCTGATGAAGGATTTTTATTCTTAATAGTATATTTTTCAAAGGTAGAAACATAGTTATTAATTATACATTATTGATGTCTCTAAATTGATTATTAATTTATAAATATTTTGATGATCAATTCAATTAAAACAGATAAAATTAAACGAAATATTTTATCATTGAAAAATATTCAATTTACGAAGAACAAAAAACATTATGCCAAATGAAAACGTGTCTATTCACAACGGGATTAAACACTTCAAATTATATATTTTTTAAATCAAATAAAAACGACACCGGCACGTGGCTCTGCATTTAAATAAACATCGCATGGCTACGATGTTTAAAGTAAGATTAAAAGATTTAATCCCTTGCATTAAACTAAAATTCAAACGGGATGGTAAACCTGAACTTGTGTTGTTTTATTGCACACAGATTGGTTAAAAGCATAAGGTGGTAATATCATAAATATTATACAAATGATAAGAAATTACATTTTGAAACATCTTTTCTACAAACATTCGTAAAGTACCTAATTTTTTAAGACACGTTAGTTAGTTTGTAAAGTATCACCATTTAAAAGGCATGCACAAAATATAATTCCTCTACAAACACTGGCACAAAAAGTAAAATGTATCATAACTTTATTTATTTTTATAATTATGATTTTCGGGAAATGTGGATGAACAATTTTGTGTGCTGCCAACTTAAAATTAATTTCATTCAACTTACCAGTTAAAGCAAGACTTATAAAACAAGAAATAAAAGTGTGAAGTGAAAGGTTTACAGAAAAGTCTATAGTGCTGCAATTTTGGCAACTCGATTAAAAAGACCCACTTTACACACTTGTTGCATAAATAATAATCACACTATGTTTACCATAATGTTTACAGCAAATTGTAAATTATTTCGTTCTGTATGTATTAATAAACTTATGTATTATTAACGTTTCGGCAATCAAAGGTGTACACTTTCTTCAAGTCAAAAATAATTAGTTCTTTTTAGTAATATTCGGACAACATCAGCCAACAAACGAAAAGACGGGAGCGTCACAAAATAAATTAACATTGAATACGTTGAACAAACATTTAAATAAAAGACAAACAAACGTACAAATGTACTAAAAAAGAAGTAATTATTTTTACGTCTTGAAGAACGCAACTTTTAGGTTTCGAAACGTCGACGTTTATGAAATAAACATGTACTTTGTGTATTCTCACTCCTAAGGAAGATCTTCTTGTTGAAGGAACCTCTATCAAGAAGTTGAAATGTTTATTATTAAAGTAGTTTAACGGATTCATTTACTTCATTAAATTTTTACTATATTTTTTTTGTAAATGATATAAAATTTTGTGACCTCACACTAAACATTTTTTGTGACATCTTGCTACTAGAAGGTAAAACATTATACCTAAAGAAAGAATGCCTTGTAAAACTTTCTTCGTTTACCTCAGTATGCTTAAGCCACCAAGCAGAACTTTATCGGTGTGTAATGGAGCCAAATAACATTTGGAGGTAAACATTTTCATTGCAGATGATCTTAAATTGTGGAGTTTAAAAGTTTAAACACTTATCATCTTTCAACTATAGCGACTATAAACAATGTATCTGAGAGAATCAGACCCTTTGCAGTCTTCAATTCATGACACGTACTACTTTTAGAACTAATGTTTTCAACATTAAGCAACTATAAAATTAATACTCCCCACAGTTCATATTTTAAGATACATCTTTTAATACCAATAAGACTAATGATGAATTGATATTCAATCAGGCCTCGAAAAAGACTGATACATTAGAACTATTCACAAATTTAATTCAAAGGTAATATAACGTCAAATATTAACCCACGTAAAGATATATATTGAACAGTAAAAATTGTTCCAAAAAATGTTTCCACATTAAGAATCTTCGTACTTCTTATTACGGAAACAGAATCTGCAAATATCCATAAAGCAGTGTACGATTTGCAAAACTTGGTGGGGTAAAGAGTGTGAGTGTGTTTTCTCTTTTTTTCAAAACCGTATTGAAATCAGTAACCGCAGTTTCCAACACTATCCGCACTTACTATAGTAAGAAACTCCAACATCCGAGGACTTGAAATAACCAAAGGAAAAGCTCGAGGTAGAATCTACACTGAAAATAGTATATTATACACCAAGGTTGTGAAGTCTGTCATTATTGCCTTAGCACTAGGTGCGTAGGCAATAATGGACTTCACAACCATGGTAGTATATTAGTATATTATACACCAAGGTTGTGAAGTCACCGCCCCTCAAGCGAAATAAACTAGTGCTAAAGGCAATAATGGACTTCACAACCATGTTGTATATACTATTTTTCCACTACTAGCCAAATTTAAGCCGAAAATAAAAAAATAAACATTTTTCTTGTAAAAATCAAGTAGCACAGGAATGCAAATAAATCAAAAGCATTAAAAGCTACATACGTTGATAAACCAACTGCAACTGATTCACTAAACACTTGTGTGGTATATATCACCTTCATTTTCTGAAAATTATTCGGAGTAATATGTAAATTAGTTGATTTAGGACTAATCGCAGCGATTTAGATTTGTCTGACATGTAGAAATTTTAATGTTTTTTTCAAGATGCTTTATTGTTATTAAAGATTATATCGTATTTAATCAAGTTATTTTGCACCCACTTCAATAAATAGGACATCGAAGAAATAATAGATTTTCTTATCGTTTACCAGAAGGTATGGTTTTTCCGGTGATACATCTATTCTTTAATTAGGTTTCGAAAATTTTACTACTGCCCTACCATTGGCACCGCATTGTAGTTGTAGCTTTTCTTATGCAGTTTAATACTATCGACTTCAGTTTGTCACCTTTGCATATCGTATTTGTAAAGATGTAGCACAAGGGTTGTTTGGCTCTGTATATCTCTACTTCTTAGTGGTTTCTTTTTTAAGTCCACTTGGGCTGTCACAATTTCTGCTCTGCTTTCGGGAAGTAATCGTTGGGAGATGTTAACTTCAATTGAAGCGCTTTCTTTCACGTTGCAATTTAAGAATGTTTCTCCGTAATTTTCTTTACCTAAGAGTATTTGAGCTGCAAGCTTGAGTAGTTTTGGTATAGCTAGAGATGTTAACGGGCATTTATTGCTTCCCAATATACCTTGCATCATTTTTAATATTAGGTTTCAGAAATTGATACTTGTAATTCTTTATGTAACTTAACTCGCCTGGTTAAATCTCCTTTGGAAACCTGAAAGAACTGATTCTACCATCATATTTAATAAATAAATAAATTCAGGTTATGTATTTGCGGTTATGGGATGAAGGCGCGAATTTTAAACTAATGGTATTTTTTATTCAAATAATTTTATCGTGTTAAGTAATTTTAAGCAGCAAATACGTTAAAGATAATCACCTGGATATACAAAATTATGTTTCACTCGTTTTTGTTAAACAACTATTCTTAGATTCTCAAAAATTTGAATTTGTCCATTATTAACCTAGGTCAACAATAGAAAAATTATTAACCACTAATAGAGAAATTCAACTTCTCAGTTGGCTAGGAGACACAATATAGTAATTGTCCACGTCACAGCTAGTAGTGGAAAATACTATATTATAAACCTAGGTAGTGAAGTAAGTCATTATTGCCCGACCGCTGAATAATGAGGGCATGCATGTAATGACCTTCACTACCGTAGTTTATCTACTATTTTTTTTCACTACTAGCTACTAAACTTAATTGGAAGTATTTTAATTTTTTTAAATTTTTGTAAAAACTATGAAAAATATGTTAGTCTTGATTTGAATAGAAATCACTATTCATTTGTTTATATCAGACGTTTTGAAAAAGTGTAATTTTCAAATTTGCAATTACTATTTTCATTTCACGAATATTTTTATATCATGTCTAGTGATGAAAGTGAAGGGTGTACTCCTCCAGAATTGCATGAAGCTGCAAAACAAGTATACAATAAATTGCTTCCAAAAAAAATCAAAAAACATTTATATTTAAAAGTATAAAGAATTCCCAAGGATTGGTGTCCCACACAAAAAATGGTATATTTTCAGGAGCACGCAAATGTAAAAAAGGCATCTACTTTGTGGTCAACATTTTCAATGTTAAAATCAATCCTGCTGCAATTCGAGAGAATATTGATTGCGGGAAAGTAATTTCATCCAAAACTTATATCTTTTTAAAAGGCAAAACAGATCATACAAAGCAAAAAAAGGCACCTGTTTTTTCCAGAGAACAACAAATTATAAAATTCTTGGACTGAAGCACCTGATGACTTTTTTCTTTCTGCAGAGGTAAATGTAGTATTAAATTTTTGTTAAGTGAATTTACAGAATAATCCTAGTTTTCTATAGGCAATTCTGGTCGTTGGAATAGCAGGGCTTGTAGAACAGATGAACTTGTGAAGGATGTTCAGAGATGTTGATGTACGAGGAAATGATCTTGTCGTAGTAACCATTCCAAATAGTAAAAATGACACTAGCCGGAAATTTGTCACTAACTGATCCACTGTGGCTTAAAGTAGTGTTAAAATATGCAGGCACTCGACCAACTTCAGATATGCAAAAGATTTTATAAGATTTCATGGTGGTAAACCAAACCAAGCAAAATATAGGTCATAATACTATCAGTAATGTGCCAAAAGTAGTTGCCAAATATCTAAAATTAGAAGATGGTGATTGTTATTCCTGGTCATTCTAAGATATACCTCTGCGACCATGTTAGTAAAAGCGGTGGCGATGTATCTTGGTCGTTGAAACGCCTAGAGGCTGGAAAGCTCTACGGTAGCAGAGGGATATGTTGAACAATCCTTACTGACAAGAAACGGATTGGCGTCAATGCTACAAGGAACCTCTGTTTCAAATCCTAATTCAGTCTTCTTTGTACATGAGCTACCGTCAAATTACCTGATAACATCAACAGCAGTTGAGTGCGCTGAATTAGTGCAACACTGCACCTTCAGTGCAAAATAGCTAAATACTCTTCGATCACTTACAGTTCTTTCGGAATTAATGTGACCTATAATAATTGTTCGATAAACTATTATTATAAATAGATAGTAATGCCATTGTTTCTAACTTACCTAATGTGTTTGAACTTTTCTAACGTTATTTGTATTCATAAATTAAAAAATTGTTTAATTGTTTGGAATTTTTGTGTAGCTTGAAGTTGTGAGGTTATGTTTATCAACTAACAGAGAACGCAGAGTCGGCTTTGGACTACCAAATTTGTTTTATTATTGACCTAGGTTAATAAAAAGTACACTGGCCGACTCGTAGCTTTTAAAAGTTCAACTTCACAACCTGCATTATGTTAATATGACTGTAGTTTGATAGCTAGTAGTGAAAAAACTATTTTTTCCACTACTAGCCAAATTTAAGCCAAAAATAAAAAATAAACATTTTTCTTGTAAAAATCAAGTAGCACAGGAATACCAAATAAATCAAAAAAGCGTGAAAAGCTACATACGTTGATAAACCAACTGCAACTGATTCACTAAACACTTTTGTAACATATTTCACCTCATATTCTGAAAATTATTCGTAGTAATATGTAAATTAGTTGATTTAGGAGCCGATCGCAGCGGTTTAGATTTGTCTGACATGTAGAAATTTTTAATGTCTTTCCAAGATGCTTTTTTGTTATTAAAGATTATATCGTATTTAATCAAGTTATTTTGCACCGACTTCAATAAATAGGGGACATCGAAGAAATAATAAATTTTTCCACTACCAGCTGTGAAGTGGACATTTATTGCGTCTCCTAGCCAACTGAGAAATTGAATTCTCTATTAGTGGTTAATAATTTTTCTATTGTTGACCTAGGTTAATAATGGACAATTTCAATTTTTTGAGAATCTAAGAATAGTTGTTTAACAAAAACGAGTGAAGCATAATTTTGTATATCCAGGTGATTATCTTTAACTTATTTGCTGCTTAAAATTACCTAACACGATAAAATTATTTGAATAAAAAATGCTATTAGTTTAAAAATTCGCGCCCCATCCCATAACCGCAAATACATAACCTGAATTTATTTATTTATTAAATATGATGGTGGAATCAGTTTTTTCAGGTTTCCCAAAGGAGATTTAACCAGGCGAGTTAAGTTACATGAAGAATTTTAAGTAAATTACAAACATTTTGTTGTAGGTGTTTTGAATGGTTAACAGAATCTGGAAGGTCCGATCTGTTGCATAAAAATGTCGACTCTAAAAATTTAACGAGTATGTGGGGAACACTTGCCATTCCTAAATGAATAACAAGTGTCAATTTCTGAAATCCAATATTCAAATGATGCAAGGTATGTTGGCAAAGCAATAAATGCCCGTTAACATCTCTAGCTATACCAAAACTACTCAAGGTTGCAGCTCAAATACTCTTAGGTAAAGAAAATTATGGAGGAACATTCTGAAATTGCAACGTGAAAAGAAAGCACTTCAATTGAAGTTAACATCTCCCCAACGATTACTTCCGAAAGCAGAGCACAAATTGTGACAGCCAGTGGACTTAAAAAAAAACCACTAAAAAGCAGGAGATAAATAGAAGAATACAAACAATTTTCACTAAAATTATATTTTACGAGCCCCAAAATGTTAATTTTAAAGTAGGTTTTAAATTTTTTGCTAGCTCAAACTGCTACGTGATCATGGTTAGAGTTCTATATAAAAAGTTAAACAACTCTTTGTGCTACATCTTTAAATACGATATGCAAAGGTGTCAAATTGAAGTCGACAGTATTAAAATGCATAGAAAAGCTACAACTACAATGCGGTGTCAATGTTAGGGCAGTAGTAAAATTTTCGAAACCTAATTAAAAGAATAGATGTATCACCGGAAAAACCATACCTTCTCGTAAACGAAAAGAAAATCTATTATTTCTTCGATGTCTCCTATTTATTGAAGTCGGTGCAAAATAACTTGATTAAATACGATAAAATCTTTAATAACAAAAAAGCATCTTGGAAAGAGATTAAAAACTTCTACATGTCAGGACAAATCAAAAACCGCTGCGATTGGCTCCCTAAATCAACTAATTTACATATACTCCGAATAATTTTCAGAAAATGAAGGTGGAATATACCACACAAGTGTATAGTGAATCAGTTGCAGTTGGTTTATCAACGTATGGAGCTTTAATGCTTTTTGATTTATTTGCATTCCTGTGCTACTTGATTTTTACAAGAAAAATGTTAATTTTTTATTTTTGGGCTTAAATTTGGCTAGTAGTGGAAAAAATAGTATATATACACCATGGTTAGAAGTCCATTATTGCCTACGCACCTGGTGCTAAGGCAATAATGACAGACTTCACAACCTTGGTGTATAATATACTATTTTCAGTGTAGATTCTACCCGAGCTTTTCCTTTGGTTATTTCAAGTCCTCGGATGTTGGAGTTTTACTATAGTAAGTCGGATAGTGTTGAAACTGCGGTTACCATTTCAATACGGTTTTGAAAAAAGAGAAAACACACTTACACTCTTTACCCCACCAAGTTTTGCAAATCGTACACTGCTTTATGGATATTTGCAGATTCTGTTTCCGTAATAAGAAGTACGAAGATTCTTAATGTGGAAACATTTTTTGAGAACAATTTTACTGTTCAATATATATATCTTTACGTGGGTTAATATTTGACGTTATATTACCCCCTGAATTAAATTCTAGAATAGTTCTAATGTATCAGTCTTTTTCGAGGCCTGATTGAATATCAATTCATCATTAGTCTTATTGGTATTAAAAGATGTATCTCAAAATATGACTGTGGGGGGAGTATTAGTTTTATAGTTGCTTAATGTTGGAAAACATTAGTTCTAAAAGTAGTAACGTGTCATGAATTGAAGACTGCAAAGGGTCTGATTCTCTCAGATACATTGTTTATAGTCGCTATAGTTGAAAGATGATAAGTGTTTAAACTTTTAAATCCACAATTTAAGATCATCTGCAATGAAAATGTTTACCTCCAAATGTTATTTGGCTCCATTACACACCGATAAAGTTGTGCTTGGTGGCTTAAGCATACTGAGGTAAACGAAGAAAGTTTTACAAGGCATTTTTTCTTTAGGTATAATGTTTTACCTTCTAGTAGCAAGTTGTCACAAAAAATGTTTAGTGTGAGGTCACAAAATTTATATCATTTACAAAAAAAATATAGTAAAAATTTAATGAAGTAAATGGATCCGTTAAACTACTTTTACTCCGAATAATTTTCAGAAAATGAAGGTGGAATATACCACACAAGTGTATAGTGAATCGTTGCAGTTGGTTTATCAACGTATGGAGCTTTTTAATGCTTTTTGATTTATTTGGTATTCCTGTGCTACTTGATTTTTACAAAAAAAATGTTTATTTTTTATTTTGGCTTAAATTTTGCTAGTAGTGGAAAAATAGTAAGAGCACACCATGGTTGTGAAGTCCATTATTGCCTACGCACCTTATTTTGCAGAGGGCTACCGCCTCGCGAAATAAACTGTGCTATGGCAACAATGACAGACCTCACAACCTTGAAGTGTATAATATACTATTTTTATCGTTTACGAGAAGGTATGGTTTTTCTGGTGATACATCTATTCTTTTAATTAGGTTTCGAAAATTTTACTACTGCCCTAACATTGGCACCGCATTGTAGCTTGTTTATGCAGTCTAATACTATCGACTTCAATTTGTCACCTTTACATGGTCGTATTTGTAAAGATGTAGCACAAGGTTGTTTATATTTTATATATAATTCTAAACTTTATGATCACATATGCAGTTTGAGCTGGCAAAAAATTCAAAACCTACTTTAAAATTAACATTTTGGTGCTCGTAAACTACTAATTTTAATGAAAATTAATTGAATTCCTCTTGTATATCTCATGCTTCTTAGTGGTTTATTTTTTAAGTCCACTTTGCTGTCACAATTTGTGCTATGCTTTCGGGAAGTAATCGTTGGGAGATGTTAACTTCAATTGAAGTGCTTTCTTTTCCCATTGCAATTTAAGAATATTCCTCCGTAATTTTCTTTACCTAAGAGTATTTGAGCTGCAAGCCTTTGACTGGATTTTTGGTATAGCTAGAGATGTTAACGGGCATTTATTGCTTTGCCAACATACCTTGCATCATTTGAATATTGGATTTCAGAAATTGACACTTGTTATTCATTTAGGAATGGCAAGTGTTCTACATGCTTCATTAAATTTTTAGAGTCGACATTTTTTATGCAACAGATCGGACCTTCCAGATTCTGGTAACCATTCAAAACACCTACAACAAAATGTTTGTAATTTACTTAAAATTCTTCATGTAACTTAACTCGCCTGGTTAAACTCTCCTTTGGGAAACCAAGAAAAAACTGATTCTACCATCATATTTAATAAATAAATAAATTCAGGTTATGTATTTGCGGTTATGGGATGGGGGCGCGAATTTTAAACTAATGGCATTTTTTTTATTCAAATAATTTTTATCGTGTTAGGTAATTTTAAAAGCAGCAACATACGTTAAACATGATCTCCCTGGATATACAAAATTTGGTTTCACCCTTTCGTTTTTGTTAAACAACTATTCTTGGATTCTCAAAAAATTTGAATTTGTTCCATTATTAACCTAGGGTCAACAATAGAAACAATTATTAACCACTAATAGAAAAAATTCAACTTCTCAGTTGGCTAGGAGACGCAATAATTGTCCACTTCACAGCTAGTAGTGGAAAAAAAGTCTTTATGGTCAACCGGACACTTTGTGCCTTTCTTTATGATACAGTTTTTCGGCCTAATGTGCCTTTTTATGGACTAGTCTTTTTGTTACTTTGTAGACGGCTGTCAAATCCTTTCTGCAGTTCATATTTGTTTGAGTGAAATCATACAGTTGACCATAAAATCTTGAATGCAACTCGTCCCATAAACCTCGTCACAGTTATAGTCGCCACAACACATTTTCATTATTGTATTGTGATGTGTAGAGTTATGTATGGTGCCCCAGAAGATCAGTCTAAACCTGTATAGTGTGTGGTGACGAAAAAAAACTTACCGCTATCCTTCACCAAAGTCATTTTCTTTTCAAACTTCTAACATCCCTTGTCATTCCTTGTACTTTTTGAAGAGCTTCAACTTATTCAAAAATACAGGATCATACAGCCAGCCTCTTTGTTTTAAAATATTTAGCCTTTTTTTTGAATCATATTTTTGAATTCAAAACCAACTGAATGTAGAAAATTCCGTCAAATTTTTTTACACTAAACGAGAAGTTTAAATTCGTAAATCATATCTTGAATGATACAAAAACGGTACAAATAGTTAAGAAAATAAAAACTGTTCTAATATGAAAACATTAAGGTGAAAAAATAACAGAAATAATCTGCTCAAGAGTTGGAAATTGCAGAATAAATTTGACCTACGTTGTTGATATTTGTTTACAGACATACTAAACCCTCCCGGCGAAATAAAGTATACGATATTTATTTAAGTTGCCATTTGGTAAGGTATGAATCATAAGACACCTCTTGCAATTACGACTACACAACAGTTTTTATTGATATTATGTGCTATACTTTCCAATTCAATTTATATTTGTTTTCTTCGCCAGTTCATAATTAAAATGATCCTGCTAAATGAAGAAACATTTGACTTGTTGCACTACAGTACAGTTGTATATGATATTCAGTATTCTGAAAAAGACGTGACTATAATAAAATAGTGTATCTACTTTCCAATCTATTCACACTTATCCATTTTTTCATATTATCAATTACGAATAAAATTGAAAACAAATGTAATTACTATTTTGATTGATAAAAAAACTCACACAGTGGGGATAAAAATTGACGACATAAACCTGTAAAATCTACGCTTCAATGTAAACAAGAAAATTGATTTAAACTTTTAAACAAATAATGCGTAAAGAGAATACAATGGTACTTAGCCATCATCCAGTTAATTCAATGAACGGCGTGATGCTTTAAACAAACACTAAAAGGAACCGTAATACAAAGCTCATGTTAACTCCTCACCAATGGCACGCGCTTTGCCTTCAACACGTGCCGAAATTATATACAAAAAGAGAAACTACATACAGAAATCGTAACAATTAAAAATTTCATAAACAGTTTGTTTCACAATATCCCATATTTTTTTTTCATTCATTATAAAATCTAATTTATTTTTAAATTAGAAATAATTGTTCTTTATTAACTATAAACTTTCCGAGACAACTTTAGTGCTCACAACAGGCTTGTTGGTCAGTTCATCCGCTTCTGTAATATAATAAAACTGGA
Source organism: Abscondita cerata (assembly GCA_030710515.1). Taxonomy (NCBI): domain Eukaryota; kingdom Metazoa; phylum Arthropoda; class Insecta; order Coleoptera; family Lampyridae; genus Abscondita; species Abscondita cerata. The sequence continues at coordinate 69,971 of JALBCR010000390.1, forward strand.
GTGCTTAAAACCCGACCGGACAAAGCCCGTGGCTGAGGTAAATTGCCGGCCTGGATTACTGGGATTTGTTTAGGAGCTCCAGCACCTGCAAGACCATTCTAGCTTCTGAAACCAAGAACGTAACAGTGTATTTAGGAAAGGTTATAATTTAAGCACAAAGTGAGTATTAAAACAGTATATTTTGTTTTGCCACAATTTCTACAAGTTTAAATGCAATGTTAACAGTTTCGAAAAGAATCACACACATTCTTACTACTACGGGTTTAAATTTAATATATGATTAATTTCTAATTAATGATTGAAAACCTTATAAAGATCGAATGAATTATTTCTGCTCGTGTATACAACCAAATACAACTCTGGCTAATTTATGGGTTTTTCGTTCCTCTACTGACCGACAGGCACTAAGTTTGTGAAATTGACTGATTATTGAGTGTTATTTTACCTGACGTTTATATTGTTGATTAATGTATTAGATTCAGCGTTGTAGTTATTTAACAGGAGTTATCTGTTAGAAATGTCATATTTTTTAAATAGTACTGAACAAAAAAATATTATAAAGATTGTCCTAAACTATATGCTGTAAAACATTTATAAATTAAAACAGTATTTTATAAAAACACAAGTAGTAGTACTCCTTTTCCTTATTTATTGATTTTGATTAACTTATTCTTAGACAGACAGACGACCAGGTTTCGATGCTATAGCATCATCATCACGAAAAATGGAACCTAATACGTAAGTATAAATTTTTTTCAACATTTGCATATTGTATATTTTACGAATTTAATAAATATTTGATTAATCTGTTAATTGCTTATCATAACACAAAAATCAATATTTATTATAGTCACCAAACTTAATATATTTTTGAATAAGACTTTTTAAATTACACAAAAATTAACCCACGTCTCTATTTGTTAATATATTTTAATATTCACAACTCGTTTTATAATGTTGCTATTAGAATTACATGATATACGCAACCAGGTGCATTTCATGCATATTCATCAAATTGTAATTAATCATCAAGACTGACTAAACTAACACCCTTTAAACGCACCCCTACATTCAAACGAGATATTATGCAAGTGTTGTCACTTGCTATTCAAATTACAAATGAATTGAAATTTTTATTCTAATGTTGTAATGTATGTTAATTTGTCATTTAGCTTTTAATTGTACCTATGTGTATAACTATAAAATATGATGTAAAATGGAAGTTCATATTTTAAACATTTCTTAACATTTACAAATTAGTCTCTTAGTTTATATGATATGAAATAATTAAAAGTGTTTATGTTGTTAATACAATTCTTTTATTTTTCTATTTTAATCGAGTTATAGTATGTATTATCACAAATTTCTGTACCCGATTTAAAGTTAACTGCTCTGAATTTGGTGTATTTTAGTCTTTTCATATTATAATCTTTATTTTAAATTTGGTTCATATTTTAATATTGTAAATTATTCATTATTCATGCTTTATTAGTCCGAACCAATAACGAATCTGGACTTTATTCTGTTAAGCAAAATGTGTGTCTTACGACATCTCGTGTAAAACATTGACAGGTATGAATAGTATAAACTAAGAAAAGTGCCAACAGTTAATTGTAACGACATGTGTGCGTTTAAAAGTGCATAGCGCTATCTAGGCGACAGCTTTAATGCTTGAAACACGTGTCGTGGATAAAGCCAAGTAAAATTCTGTTAGTCCGAACATTGATTGAAATACCTCCCACGTTGATTTACATATCATATTAACGGTTAACTTGTCAGAATTTCCAATACCCTGTTTATGCTGTGCGTCTATTTTTCCATCTGTGTTGCCAAAATTAGATTTTGTTCAAGATTGCAATAATCAACGAAATGGCAAAGCCAGTGTTGCAGAAAGTCAGGATTCTGGTGTTACCGTCGCATCTTGTAGTGAAAAAGTCGGTTTGTACAAATACACATAATTTTTAATTTGCTGAAGATCAAATCTATAATGCAGATAATAGCGGCTTTATTTTAAGAGTATGTACTTTTGCGCGTGAATCAAAAGAAACTTGGCAGAACAGTAAGTAAATGCTACCCACACGAGATAAAATTGCTACACTTCGTCTGCAAAAGATATTTTTAAAGCATGTTATTTTTCTAAATTCGTCTCCCCATGAAGATAATGAAACACTTGATATGATAGATTCAGTTTTGAACATAAACTGGTGTTATTATTTTATTATCCTAATCATTTTTACTACGTTTTGATTTTCTTTTTTTGGTAAAAGCTAAATTGAAAAAATATTTTATGTACCTCGCCGATAAAGTGTAAAAAATAACTATTGCTGTTAGATATACTGAAGCAACTTCAGACTACAATATTTAAAGTCTGTATACTATTGGCGCGGAGTAATAAATCATAATTGCTTGAAATAATCTTTTTATTTTCTTGTGAAAGCAGTACTTCTACGGTTAAGTAAAAACCAATCTAAGCAAAATACGATTATTGTGCCGCTCTTGCAGCATATCGACCCATCTAGGTCTGAGAACAATAGTTTAATCTGTGTAAACACGTTACCATCAGCCCAGGTACTGACGAAACGAGATTCATAGCCGTAGATGTGGGTATTATACCAAGATACAAAAATAATGTGTATATAATACGTAGAAGTAAAATTTGTAATGTGATCTACTATACAAATAAAATAAATAACTTATATAAATAATATATGACATAAATATAAAAATAAAATAGTAATGCAGATATCGTCAGTACATTTATTAAAATAACAATTAATTTGGTGGGGACCGATTTTAGGCATCAGAAAGTAAATTTGGCTCAATTATAAAATTATGTGGATTGTCATGGAAACTTATCAAAATGAATAAATAAAAGTAACAGGCATAAAAATGTTCATTTAAGTAACAAGACATTAGTAGGTAAAATAGGTATATTTAAAAAATAACTGACAATACTCACTCATGGTTACAATAAATGGTGTTTAAGAGAGTAGAACACTGTTTCAGGCACATTACGCTTGGTCATTTAAATTTCTTCCTCGTCTGAAATTTCCATTTCGGAATCAGAATCGCTGTCTTGTGTGTTTACTGGATATAATGATGATAGATAATTCAACACACATTTTGACGCTAAAGATTAATTGTTTTAAAATTACTTTATTTAGCCATATCGATTCTTAATTGTAATAATAAGAAACAAACCACATAATAGTAAATAATTTTTGAAATATTCCACAGTTTAATAAGATACAAATAGATTCATAACTTTTGTAAAACTCAGTATACGTACCTAAATAAAATTAAAATTTAAAATAGACAAATTAAGAAACGACACATTTGTCATTTATCGATTTTAGAGTTTAATTTTATATTCAAATACTGTGTTTTACAAAAAAAGTTTGAATCTATTTATATCTTATTAAACGGTGGAATATTGCTGAATTCAATTATTTACTATGAAAAATAGATTCCACAAAGTAAGATTGAAACAATTAAAGAAACTACATAATAATCATATCAAGGTAGATTTTACTATTATAATATATTTACCTACTAAAAAATATGATTTTCCAAACGTATTATTAGGTACGTACGCCACTGCAATACGGGAGATTCGATAATTTGACAGGTTTATTATTCCGCGCTAATAGTATACTGAGTATAGATAAAAAAGAATTAAGAGACATTTAAAATAAAAATTTTACAACCTTACCAACAGCTTCTGAATATTGGGTTTATAGAAAACAAATAGTTCAACTACAATTTATAGATTTTTTTGGAGATAATGTTATATCCCAATAATTACTTTAATTATAGGATAAAAAATAGTTTAAACAAAAGTAGCTCTATGATTAAATTGCAAACAACTTACCAACAGCTTCTGAATCAAGCAAAGTTATAAAAAAAAATTACCTATTTCATAAATACAAACGACGTTTTGAACAAATAATGACTTTATCCAAAAATTTCAGTTAAACCATTTCATCCAGAACTGTTTCTTATAACAAAATATTAAAATTTTGAATATAGTCTAATGGTGTTCATAAATTCACTAATAGTAGGACATGGTTTTTTAAATCTTAGTTTAAACAGGTTTTAGTTTAATTTCATTTTAAGAGAAATTTTGTAGTTTTAAATATAACAAGTCTGCTTAACAAAACTTGTTTTAAAAACAAATAACCATTTTCTTTTAAACCAATTTTTAAACTAAACCTGGTTTAAACTAGAAGCAGGCCTTAGAATAGGAAAAGTTTAATGAAACTATTTTTTACATACAAACATGACAAAAGAAATAATATAATCTTTCAAAAACGGAAAATGTGTTAAAAAAAAGAAATAACTAAGAATACAGATATTTCTCTTCGCATGTCAATGAAACAATGAACAATATTGCAAACAGTAACATGTTTATATATTACCTAGTTTTATTTGTAAAAAGTTCTTTGAATCGTGAGGATAAGACAGTTTTGTGTGACATTATGGTATTGCTACCCAACGGTACGCGACAACTCGGCGATTCCATGTCGGCGAGAATCAAGTCGGCGATGTCAACTCGGCGATGGTCAAGTCGGCGATCGGAAACTCGTCGATGGTCAACTCGGCCATTTCAACTCAGAGATGCTATACTTGGCGACGGCGAAGTAGAATTTTTATAAGAAGGAAAGTAAAAAACATGATATTGTAGAAATTCTTTGATTTTATTCATCATGTACAATGCATAATAATAAGTACAATAATATACAACATCTTATTCCATATTATAATTGTGGGATAGCCCTCTAAGGTATTCGATTATATTGTCTCTATTGTAATTGGCCACCTTATTTAAAATTCTTTGGTCGAGTTCCACATAGCGTCTTCTTTAATTGTGACACTGCGCCCGGTTATTGCTCTTTCGTAGTCAGCATCATATGTTGTCTGAACCTTCCTTAAATTTTCTATGAAGGTCCATAATGTTGGGTGAGCAATCCCAGAACCGAAAGCCAATTGCAGCTTACGGTGACATGCTTCGGCGAAATTATTAGTTCTGTCTCTTCCATTCAAAGAGCGGAAGTAAACAGACCAAATCGCTGATGGAAACGTTGCCGGCATTCTAGTTCCATTATTTCTCAGTCGTCCCGATGTAATTATTGGTGAACCATCCCAAAATAGGTTCGAATTCATCTGGCAAAGAATCTTCTAATTCAGCAATTGCAGCAATTACATCCTCTTGTGGAACAAATGCCAGTGAAGTAATCATTTTCGCTTGTAGTGCAAATTCTGGATCAGAATTGTACCGACCAAGGAGATTACAAGAAGATAAATGCCTTCGAAGATTCTTTACTAGGTGGAATAAACACCCCCAAATATCTGCTTCTGGGAAAACTTGTCGTATAGCCTGGTGAATCCCCAATTCGTAATCCACGCTGATGCTTTCGGGATTCAACTGTGGCCAAAGTTCTCTTACCATGTTGAACAATCTAAGGTAAGTTTCTGCGGTCTTATCGGGTAGCAAACAATACAGTATTGGAAACACAGGACCCTTATCTTCGTGCGTATCTTTCCTTGCCAAAATGACAAATATTTGCGCGAAAAGTGGTGGGCTCAATAAGAAAGTGCCATCCACAAATAATTCTTTCATACTTGCACTCCACGTTGAATGGTATTCTCTACCAAATATCAATATACGCTGTGGATCAACCTGAATTCTTCCAGAATCCGCCAACAAAAAATTCTCAAAATTGGTAGGGCTGTACTCGTATTGCGAGTACTCATGTGGAATGTTAATTGCCTCGCGAGTTTCTGGATTTGCCGGTGCGTTGGACGTGTTTATTCTTACTCTCTGAATGGTCCTCCGCATAACATTCGAACTTGGGAGAATTACTTTGACGGCAGCCGAAACACTTCCTAAAATTCGTCCTCTAATTTGAGAAGGATTTTCCATCGTTGTCGTGGCCAGGTGCTTTACGGTGGTATTCATTTGTTGCGAAACAACATTTGCAGCATTTCCTACTGTACTGCATGTGTGCAGATTTCGGATTGAATTGAAAGTACCATCCACAATATTGGTCCATATCCTGCCCTTGCAATTTTCATGTTTATGTTCACAGCGCCAGAATTGAATGGTGTTGTCCTTATTGGTTTTATCCTTGGTGTAGAGATATCCATCCCAGGAGTATTTTGCCTGGCCCCTTTGGCTGAGCACGTTTTCCATCTTACTGAGAAAAACAGAAAAATTTGTTATTTCATTGAAACAGTACTGTAATAAATAATATTTCTTACCTTGTTCGATGAATATAAATTAATTATAACAACGTTGGCTTAAGTATTTCGGTACCCGACAACTTACAAAAAAAAACAAAATCGCACACACTGTCACTACTTCAGACACAAATCTGTAATAATTGGAAAGAAAAGCAAGAATTTACCTTTATACTGTAAAAATATGAATTGTATGAGGTGGAGGTGGAAATAGTAGTTTTCGTAATGAGTTCTTGTGTAAATTGGCTAAAAAGAACTAAAAGGTAATTAACATAATGATGATAACAATGAAGGGCTTAAAGATTAACTAGTCATTAACGTTATTTTTTTACAACCTGTGGTATTGGAAATTAAATAAACAAGGAACATTTAGTTTGGACTACTGATTATATTTTGTAATACTAAAATATTTTAAATTATCATGCACATCATTTGTATTGTAATCTAACAACAAAAGAATTTTTGTTTAATGTAAAAGTTGTATTGTATTTCTAATTGGTACTCCTTAGGCGATAATACCCTTGAATAGACCGGATTAGGAATCTATGTAACTAGCAAATTAAACAATGAATTAATTTCGGCAACATGGGCAAGTAATAAAATATATACGGTTGTCAGGTTACTAGAAATTCTGAATTGTGTAACATTAAAAAAATATCTATGGTATCACATTACTGTTCCATTAATAATTATTATCAATTAAATCTATTGTCTAATTAAATGCTCTTTAAGCGCTTTTTCACATAAACAAATCTTGCAAAATAGATTGGCGTTCATTTTGTACTAAACTGAAGGTCCTGCAACACCTACCGGATGTTGGTCCAACGTATTGAAATAACCCTGTATAATGAACACTAATCTAATCAGGAAACTATTAAACCCCATATAACAGAATATAAACAACGGGCAGAAGCGATGACTAAGCATTCTTTTTAGAACGATATTTTTAACGCTTGGGTGCGAATCCCCCTCAATAAGTGTGACACCGCCACTAGCCTTCGCTTCTGTCCGTATTCTGTGCCCATACTATGTTAACCATCAAAAGAGTAGTTTATCGAATGTTTCTGGCCGATTTTATCATCGCCGAGTTGACCATCGCCGAGTTTCCCATCGCCGACTTGACTATCGTCGAGTTGGTATCGCCGAGTTGACCATCGCCAGTTGGCATCGCCGAGTTGACCGTGCTCGGCTACCCAAAGATGAAGAATGTTGAAGTTTAAAAGTAAGTGTACTTTAGGTACCATTCATATATGTATTGGCAATTTTTCAGGCATAATGTACGTGAAATATATAATTATCAGCCGTTCTATATTGCTATCTTGAATATTTAAAAAAAAACAAGAAATACTGTTTTTTTTTTAATTTTTCAGACATAAACTTTCTGTATATTACTTAAGGTTAGAAATGGTAGAAAAAAAAACAGAAATAAAGTTAAAGTTTTTGAAAGACGTACCGGATACAACATACTTAAACATATTTGATTTAATTGAATGATCAAAATCAGTTATCAAAGCTATATTTAATCGAATCACTGGATGATGCAGAATTGATAACGTATACAAAATCAAAGTAGACATTTAGGGTTTTTTTTTGGTTACAAGAATAAAAACTCACAAGGAAGAGGCATGTGAATGATGAGAACATATTGAATAAAAAGCATGGCTGTAATAGACGGTTACATTTTTAATATACATGTCAATAAATAGAACTCGTGAATTTTTCCAATAATTAATTGTATTCGAAACTGGTTAGGTACATTTTTTTGTGATTATACCTATAATTTTGATAAATAATTAATTAAGTATTTTTTATGATTTAGATTTAGACAATAAAATTGCAGTTTATTGCAGGTCCAGCGCATCAAAACATGAGTACATACAAGAAATCTTCTAATTTTGAAAAATCAATTAAGGACCGTATTTAAACGTACTTCAAGTTCAAACTTAAATAGAGTTTCGCTGAAGTTAACATCGGTATCAAAACCGCTATCGCAACCAAGTACTTAACAGTTTTAGTTTTCATCACTCAGTGACGAAAAGTAATCGTTTTAAGATCTACTTCTTTTATTACGAAAAATGTCACAAAGAAAAATGAATATAATTTGTTAGTTAGTTAGTTGAATTGACACCTGAAGTACTTAGTCTTTACTGCACGTTGTGATTATTCTTTTGAAATTTAAATTTTGTAGTTAATAATTGAAATCTTTTATTTGTACAAAATAAAATAAATAAATGTGAACAGTCACAAAAGTTAAAACTATATAAAGAACATTTATGGATTTTTTCGTTTTAACACATAAATCACGAACCCTCTTTCGCAAAAAACCAACAGATAATAATATAAATAGCTAAACAACAAATACAATTTCCCGCCACATTACGTGATACAAAGCGGTGGTTTTAATAGTCGTTTTGTAATAAGGACCATCTGTTGATGAAAGGACAGTTTGTTTGACATCGTAACAGAGGGATGCGTTACGCCTCCAGGGACAGGTCTAACTCGCAAGGGATTGTATGTGTAAGCGATAAAATTTATGGTATCTGCATAATGTCATAACGATTATTAATTAAACATCACAAAAATGATTTATTAAAAAAAGGTATTTAATTTAAAAATTTATTCTTTTATTTTGAGTTTTTCATAATTTAGAGAATCGTAATAAACAAAAACGGATTATATAAATTTTGTACCTGCGTAGTTGAAGATTGTTTATTTAAAATGAAACTTTGGGTGTACGTAATAATATTCAACTAAACAAAATTATATGGAGTTACAATGTTACAATACAAAACCTCTTTGTAATGGAAATATGAATTCGACCAGGATACCCATGATCAAAATCTTCTCATTGTTATACTCAGTTTACTGAAACGCCCTGGATTATATCTGTTATAACTTCTCTTGTATTGTTTCCTTTTCGCTGATACAATTTATGTATTTTCATGCTAATATACCTAATAAGTAGTTATTTTAAGGTAACAGCAAGTTCATAAATGTAATACTGTGCACTATTAGATATTTATTTAACTACTTTGATGCTATCATTAATCAAATTAATGTGTAAATAATTTTTAATTGTGATGATGTCTGATACTATTTGATGACGCCTTTATATGTGCGTATACATGCAGATACTCTAAACCTTGATTGTTTTAAATAATTTAGTTTTATAAATGCTGCATAAGAAAGTTTGTTGTAAAACCCACAAAAGATTCTGTAAGTGTTAAAGACATTGGTTTAAAAATACAAAATAGCTGGTGTCATGGAAAACCAGAATACAAAAATTAATCAATAATACCAACAGACAATGAAAACATTAATCACTATTTTGACTATTTCTGGCGAGGTACTAAAAATTAAATTACCTAAGATATAAAATTTATGGAAATGATTGTACGGCAACCCAATAATACTTTATTAGAAATTTCAATTAAAAAAATATACCATCAAGCCTAGGACTGTTCAATAATAGTTGTTAAAGTCTGTCCAGAAACGAAGCGAAGTAATAAATCAACATGTTTAACAGATTCCAATGGCGTACCGATGTATTGATACTTTTTCGAAAAGGGGTTAAAAATGTAGAAGATGTGTAACCTTTTATCATTAATTAATTATTTTGACACATTTCATCTTATTAAATGTTCAAATTGACCTCCACCTACTTCCATGCAATGGTATAAACTACTGACTGTAATAAACTGAAATTTGACACATGGGTTTGTCTAAACATTTCGGTTTATTATAATCACTAGTTTTGAGGTATTCTAAAAAATTTTAAATTTTTTTAAGTTTACCACCTTGTAACTTTTTAACGAAGCTTTCCTGATAAAAACTTTATATGAAAAACCCAATTTAAAATTTTATCAAATAATAGGTGGGTTTATTTTGGCCACCACTAGTGAATCACCTTGTTTATCAGAAATTGCTAATATCATTATCGATCACATTTTTAGGAATTTTAACTAATTAATTACTAATAATTGAACTAGAAAGTATGTACTGTATTTGGAATGACACTTTAATAGATTTTAATGTGTTCTTAATGAAATAGGGGAGAAATATAGTATGTAATTATAACGATAGCCTAACTAATGATTATTGTCATATCATATCGGTATATCATAAGGTGTACTTACGCTGCAGTATTGAGTTTCATTGGAATGGCATCAAGTTCTGAATTTATTCCAAGGGAACGCGTGAAGAGGTCTGCGCTTTCTGCCAACGAAAAACTATTGTGCTCAATGTGTACAATTATTTGAAATGCCATAATCCGTTGAAAACAGTTCAAGAGACAGTTGATATGTGTTCACATATGACTGACATTGGAAAAACAACAATATTCAGACTTTTCGTGAAGACAAGTTTCTGTGCTTGAAGACAAAGTTTCTGTGCGTGAGCCTAGTTTATCTCATGGTAGAAAAAAAACTGAAATACCCGAATATGTGAAAAGTACAATTAGAAGAATAGTGCATTCGTTTTATTTTAAAAAGAAATACCCACATTAAATAAAATTGTGTCAGTTGTGAAAGAGGAAGAGGGTATACCCAATTTAAGTAGAACAATGTTGTGGCAAGTTTTGCACAATTGAATTTTTCATAGGAAAAAATGAATAGGAAATCAGCTCTCATTGATAAGGAAGAAATTGTATGTTGGAGAAGAAATTACCTACGAAATATCTCTAAATTACGTTCTGAAAGCAAGAAAATTTATTATTTAGACGAAACGTGGGTAAATGAAGGTTATACTGTGGAAAAAATGTGGCAAGACAAAAATGTAACCAGTGGACGACAGGCTTTTTAGAAGGATTATCTACAGGTTTAAGACCTCCTTCAGAAAAGGGCGGCGCTTAATTATTACGCATATAGGAAGTGACGAAGGCTTTGTAGAGGGAGATTTTACTGCTATTTCAATCGAAAAATACCGGTGATTACCACGAGGATATGAATGGGGATGTTTTTGAGGAATATTTTGAACAAATGTTAGATTTAATACCAAAGGGTTCCGTAATTGTTATGGACAATGCCAGCCACCATTCTAGACAAATCGAACGTTTACCTACAACTTCCTAGAAAAAACACGTTATAATAGAATGACTTTCCTCAAAAAATATTGCTTTCGAAAATGATAAGGTAAAAGGGAACTACTAAGTCTAGTACAAGGTGTTAGGACAAAGGACAAACCCTATAGAATTAATATGGGCGCAGGTGAAGGGTGCAGTAGCGAGAAATAATACCACGTTTAAATGAAGTGACGTTTGACAACTTTTAATGACTTCTTTGAAGTGATGTAACTGCGGAAAAAATGGAAAAAGTGTATAGAACACGTAATGAAGAGGAACAAAAAATGTGGGATCTTGACAATTTGATAGAAGTTACTATAGAGCCTATTGTAATTTCAATACGGTCAAATAATACCGAAGAAACAGATGAATTTTCAGAATAACTGTATTTTAAAATTATATATTTATTATTTTTCCTATAAATTTAGTTTGTTCTTGCTATATTTTATTATACCTTAAATTTTCAAACTCTATAAAATGGTTTCTAACAAACGATGTGTTTTATAATTACAATGTTATGTTTAAAATTACTTTCAATAAAACACAATAAAAACGCAATCGTAATTTTTTGTCAGCAAAACCCATGTACACGCCTATGATTTAGTTTAGACCTCAAGAACAGGTACGTTCCATATTAATTAGGTGCTATTCATAAATAACTTACGTTGTAACACTATAGTATGGAAGCGGTATATCCTAAAACTAGTTTTAAAATCTTTTATGTATTTCATACAAAATCATGTACCGCTTATATGTAAAATAAATGAACTATTTTAATTTATTACTTCGCTTCGTTTCTGGAGACAGACTTTATACAAAATCTCTACTAATACAAATTATTTTTTTATTTTTATATTTAAAATTTTTTCGCGATTGGTCCTGGTTTTTTATTTTTACCCTAAAATGTGCTTCTTTGATTTGAATAAACACATTATGCCCAAAATCTGATTACATTACTTTGAAAAATTGAGTATTTACTTATTCATAAAGTCCCCTTGTGATCCAACAACATTAATGACGACAAAATTTTTCATGACGAGAAAACACAAAAAACATATAATTTAGGTATGTAAAAATCACGAAACTTTTTAAGCAAGTCTAGAAAGCAAAAATTTCCTTTTTTTGTGTCATAGCCAAATATGACTTCTATATCTATACAGATACACATACGAGGATGTATTGATATCTAGTTAGCCTAGACCAGTTCCTTGCATAAACAAAATATTGTTTGTGCATAGATCCTTCAAGAACGAAAGTTGTGGGTGAAAGTGGTGAAAGCTCATCAAGGATTATTAGCACATCAGGAAAGGAGAACACTACTTTTGTTTTAGCTGTTAATGCTGCTGGTCGTAGAGCTCCATTTTTAATAATTTATAAAGGTAAAAATATATGGGACCAGTGGCGAGCTCCTCCAGAAAAAGAATATCCTGGTACCGCGTATGCCGCAAGCCCTAATGGTTGGATGGAGACCGAAATATTCACGAACTACTTTTCAAAGGTACTTATTCCAACCCTTGGTGAAGAACGACCAGTCCTGGTGTTATATGATGGGCATGCCACGCATGTTTTGGTAGGCTTAATCGAGATTGCCTTAGCCAACAAATATTACTATTTTAAAAATTCCACCTCACACCAGTGATCGTCTTCAACCTCTCGACTTGTCCGTATTTAGGTCATTCAAACAAAAATGGGATGCTACAGTTACTACCTGGCAAATATTTGGGTGAAACTTGGACTGCAATTTCCCCAGATGTAATTAAAAGTGGCTTTACGAAGGGTGGTATATATCCCTTTAATAGCAATGTAATAGGCAAAGAGAATTTTTCTAAAGAGTCTTTGGAACGATGGAAAGCATACAAAGAAGAAAAAAAATATTGGCCAAACACAAATGAAATAACTGAAATCGAACAGCAAGGTGAAGTCGAACAACAAATAAATGAAGAAGAGATACGAGTATATCTATCCCCAAATAATAGAACCTCACCAGTACCATCAACATCACGAGGTCCAGATGAACAATTACCTCAACAAACAATAGAAAAGTCTATGGAAGCTATTATATTATCTACAATTCACCAAAAGAAATGAGACCTAAGCAGAGCAAGCGAAAAGTTGCTTCAGGGGGTGAGGTTATTACATCTGTTGACTTTCTTAGGGTACTGAAAGATAAAAATTGCCAGAATAGGAAAGCAGCTCAACATAAAGTGACCAAAAAAGAAGAAGAGAAAATTATCGATTATAGCTGACAGTACAGATGATGACGAAGATATTGAAATAAAATTTAAAAATTCAGATGAAAGTGATGGTCTAGAACTAGAAAACGACGATTCACTTCGTGACGAAAATATCGACGATAACGAAAAGGAGAATTACATACTACCGGAAAATCTAGACACAAATAAGTAGATAATAGTTGAATATGCATCTAAAAAGAGTGTAAAGTATTAAATTGGTCTTGTGCAAAATAAAGTCGATGACGGTCACTGGGAAGTTAAAATTACGCGGCATAGAGGAAATGTCTTTGTATGGCCAGGAATCGACGATGTTGATATTGTCACTACCAAATGTGTGAAGCAAATATTGCCAAGTCTTAACATTAGTAAACGTGGAATTATAACCTTTAATTTTAACTTTAACAATTATATTATATTAAATAATAAGCATAACTACTACTTCTATATGTATGTTTTTGAAGAAAAAGTTATTATTTTGAACATTTTTTGTAATGTTTATTTGAAAGTAAAGTTAAGTTTAGTTTCAGCTGTGTATTTTATTGCATTTACCTCCGTTTCACTAACGTTTAATATTTGAAAAAATCGTGACCGATTATTACAATTGCCCCGTAAGTAAGAGGTAAATGCAATAGTGTAGGTACTTCACATTAATTGGTATTTATATATTATACAATGAAGAATTTAGAAAATATTCCTACATAAACAGATAGTGCATAGTGGTATTAGTATAACATATCACAAAAAACATCTTATAAAGCTATTGAGTATCAAATACAATGAAGTTAAAAAAGAATTTCAGCGATCGTGCTTGCATTTACCCCACTTGACCCTACATAGTTTTCTCAAATGGAAGTCAAAGTTCAAGCAAAGAGCATATATATGTATTTTGACAGTAGCAGCTGACTACAGAAATTATAAAAGCTTATGTAAATGGGATTGTGTAGTCCTTTGGCAATGAAACTATATACAGGGTGCAGCAGATAAAGCGTTAGTTAGACTGATCTCGACAACTAAACGTAGCTGATAATTGAAAATTGACATGAAGGGGTTTTGAAGGGTGAACTACTTATTGAAAATATAATCATCCTCTTGGCATTTTTGGTTATACGGGAATCATGTAATAAATTTGATATTTTAAATGGAACACCTTGTAATTTTTTTATTTTCTAAATGCTTACGTTATTCTGAACAAATTTTGTTAATAATTGCATATGTCTATCTTAAACAGTTTTTGAGTTATAATTTGTATCCTGCGTATGTGAAAAAGTATTTGACGTTGTTCGGTAAAATAACCAAAACTAATTTTGTGTTGTAAATGGTACCCATAAACTGCAACGAGCAATTTTGATTCGAATTCAAGTTTTGCCGATATCGAATTGGTTGTAAAGGCATCTTGATTAAATATATACACGAATGACAATACTTACAGTTGTTTGCGATTAGTATAAAATTTTACCTGCAGTACTATAGAAAAGATGCCCAAACACAAATTTAAAACCAAATACTAGACTTTATTTTGTCAGCGAGCATACTAAGTAGTGAACAATCTTGTTACAAATGCGCGTAAACGATATTGATTAAGATATTTTATCAAATTTAACGGTGATACTGTTGTTGAGCAACAAGGCTGAAAATCCGTCACTTACAGTTACATAAATAAGGCTTGTTAATCCGACAAATCACGACACGCGATTAATAGAAAATATTATCTACTAGGTGTCTGATGAAGAGAGGTAGCTCATTGTATTTCAGAAACTATTTATCGTAGAACTTAGGGGAAAAAAACAAAGTCACATAAGAAAAACTGCTGTAAATTATTTTCAAGTTTCTTACTTCACTAATAGAGGGCGTAGTTTACAATAATAACACAAAAACATCATTCCTCACTCACCTCCTTACAAGATAGAGGAAGAAGTGCCGGAGCAAACTGACGTAAAATGATCTGAAGATTACGAATATTTAAATTTTGTGGTACTATTACTGTTCATTTATATTAGTGGTCTTTGATATTAGTTATTCAATGGGCATTTATTATAGAAAAATGATTGATGTTTTTGTGTTATTATTGTGAACTACCTCCTCTATTGCTGGAGTGGAAACTTGAAAATAATTTCCAGTAGCGTCTCTTATGTAATTTTTTTCCCCAAGTTGTACGATAAATAGCTTCTGAGATACAGCGGGTTACCTCTCTTAGTGAAACACCTGGTACATGTATTTATAGAGTAAATATCAAGAATGAAAAGATCACGTAGTGTGAACTAGTGTCAAATAATTCGTCTTGAATATCACAAAACCTGATACTAGTACTCACCAAATGCCTTATTATTTATGAATTTATTTCTGTTTCGATAAGCATTTGTTACAAATAACGCACATTTTTTCATTATCTGTATCTTCTAAATGTTCACACTTTGTAAAGACGTCGTTTAAAGCAATAATATAAAATTGTTTCTGAAAAGAATACTGCTATAAAACGAATTGACCTACAACAATTTTGAAATGAAAAATGCAGCAACCATACATTGTCATAGATATAGTTCATATTTTTCTAGATCTTGTAATAAACTAAAATCCAAAAATGTAGAGGTAAATTTATTTATTAATAATTTCACAATACTATTTAATCAACTTGTCGAACCGTAACTAGTGAAACATCTTCCTTAGCTTTACTGAAAAACATTTTTCTTAAAAAAAGTTTTTTTGTAAAGTAAACGCGAGTGTTTAAAAGCAGGGCTTGCATTGCAGGTATTAATCTATATAAATGGTGCTAAATGCAAAACCCTCTGAACCAACGTAGTATTCAACTGAAATGAATGGGGGTTAATATACATTTTGCATAAGTTAATTATGAATTATTATAAGGTACTAGGTTTATTCCAAATATGTTTTGCATACGTCGGCATTTAGAATCTTATTGTGCTTGTTAAACGCTTATGCAAAAGAATGAATAGCATTTCGTAGTGACAATTTTATGTAAACGTTTTCTGTTGGTTGCTAATCACAATTCTGCAACGACAAATCTGAAGATTACAAAGTTTTGCATTAATTTTCTACTCATGTAATGTTTTATATAAATGAATTATATAAGGTGTTAATACCTGGAATTATATTTCTAAATTGTCATAGACTTTTAAATAGTGTAGAACTTCGTAAAAGCTTTCTTTTAACTGGCATTTTTTTAAATATATTTATTAAAAAGAATTATATTGTACCTACTTAGTATAATAAATAATATTTATTAGTTTTTTTTGTAAGAACATTAATTATAATTGGTTTTTTTTAATGTGTCAATCGCAAATTTCTTTAAAATATAAACTCAATTGAATGAAAAAAACGTGAGCATAAGTTAAATAAATATTAGGTACATCTGTTCCATAATGCCATACTGAGGGTTTGTACCCTTGAGATGTATTAGAGACAAATTGGATGTGACATTTATGGAGACTGCACAATATACCAAAGTGTATGAGTTATCAATAGGCTTAATTATTTTTTCATGGTATCTGACATTATAATCGCATCATATTACATGTAAACTCTTAAATTCTGAAGCAACCGATTCAAAGTGGCAAACGCCGTAGCTTGAATTTATTTTAATTGTGCCTAATAGGAAGATGATAGGAAAAACTGCAATCGCTAAATCACCTAAAATATTTACTTACTATTAATAATTGTTGACTTTTAATATTTAATCAATAATGAGTTGCGCTGTCAATGTATTTCTGCAGTATAGGCAAAACTCCCGCATAGTTGTATTGGTGTTATACAAAATGAAAGTGTATGGTTTATATTTTTATACTATTATTCACAAGGAATAATTTAATTTGATTTATATCTAACGAATATAATTTCAATTACAGAAAATAAAAATTAATTTACTTTTGCTACTACGAACTTTATAATCAATGCTACTACTCATTTTAAACTAAAAATAAGACTAAAATCGGGAAATATATACCTACAACCAGAATAATAAATAAACTTAATTAAACTTAGTAAGAAAAAAATAAAACGTTAAATTCTACAATTCTATATTCTTCACCGGTAGCACATAATGCAGCAACAGCGATGAATCTGAGATAGGTATACAATTTGAGAAAACGGCGTTAAATTTTGTCAAGAGCAACTGCATGTGAGACATATATTGGACTCTCACTAAATTGAAACATATTCTATTTTACTTAAATCGAATTAAAAAACTGCTTCATCATAGTAGTGTCGGAGAAGAAAGTTTCTACTTACGCGTATGACATATTCCAAAAGTATATGTACTATTAGAATTTACATTGCCTAGAGCCTAGATTTTTCTTAAAAAGTCAATTGTGAATTAAACGTTAATACGAAATCATCGGCATCAACTTGTTTTGAGAATGGCGAGTTATAAAAATAAGTTGAGCCAGTGGAACTTTAAGCTGCTTCGTGCAATAACATGTAGAATAGGACAGAGAATTATATAACCTTAGTCTTAGACAATCTGCTCTATAAAAGTTATAAGAATTATAGACTTTAGCAAAACACTTTGGAAGAAATAAAGTTAGGCAACTCAATTCACAACACTGGATGGATTGAATACTTCATGTGTCATCGGTT
>JALBCR010000391.1:0-154244 GCA_030710515.1 Abscondita cerata
CCAGTTACGTATTATTGCTATGGTTCTTTGTGTGACTTTAGAGGTAGAAATCTAAAAGCGAAAGATCAAAAGATCTAAGAACCCAAGATATTGGACCATTTAAAAAATTAATTTTTTCGTCAAACTGCTTTTTTATGAAATTCTTGACTTGAATGATATTCTGATCCGGACATCTATTCTGTTGAAACCAAGTTTTTCTAAACTCAGGTCGGGTGTTTCGCAAATGCTAACGGCAACATATTTTATGAACAAAATATTTTTAAAAGAGAAAGGGCTTTGTTGGTTCTATTAGTCCCGAATTGACCGGTCGTAAGGTTCTTCCTAAAATAAATAAATAACAGAGTTATTTCGGACGAGTAAATCCTTTGGATACATTTTTACCTCACTTTTTTTAAGAACTTCCACAACACCACTTATCTTTTGGTTTTAAAAGATTATCGACAAAACTTTGGAGAGATATTTTGCACAGTCAAAAAAAGCGAAAGATACAATTCACTCTTATTAACCCGATAATGCCGTTTTGTAAGTAGTACGCAAGCGCTGTAATAATAAAGAAGTATGTACAACGTATGCATATTTTGTTATGGCAAAAAATGCCATTACAATGCCTTAAACAATTCCGTAAAACGCCACAAACATTTCATCAAATTCTACGCAATGCCACAAAATATTAGACAATGCCAAAAATGCCACTAAACTTGCTCGTAATGCCATGCAATACCAAAGACTCGTACACCCAATGCCATCAGCAAATTACCCTTTGCGTGTATCCAAATGATCCCCCGACTATTTCAATATTTTTTGTTTACTTGTTTAAATTTGTTGATTTAACAAATTTGTATGGTTGCCAAACGAAATCTGGTCATTTTTTGAAGACTATTGTTTGAGTAGACATATAAGTCATTTATGTAACCTTGGTCAAGAAAAGAAGGTGGTTAGCGGACAAAGAACATTCCGTCCTACATTTTGACACATAACACGTCGAAATCCGTTTTACGGGTGACAGAGGAAACTGAAACAAAAAATTGGAAATTTTACATGTAAATTCCCAATACTAAACGTACTGATGATCCTTAACGTGTATTTTTTATTTCTTTATGAAAACGAAGCATTTGCGAGCATTCAAGTTTAAGAGGGGCATTTATCTAACGCTTAATCGAGAATTGGAAGATATACAACACACATAACGTAAGAGGGGTTAGACAAAAGCGGTAAGCTAGTTGTACGGCATATGTTAAAACTTAACAATTCGGGTACGTCTGTAATAAATATATTTTTACTTAGCGATTTTCTTATCTCTTTCATAACATGGATATGATTAATGGTAATATGATACAATTATTCCGAAGCTAAAATAAGATAAGCTCCTTAAAAAATACAAACTTTTTAAAATTAAACAAGTAAATCTCTATTAATCGACATCTACCGACGAAATTCTGTCCTTGCCCGATAACACTTCAAACAAATGACGTGGGAATAGACGATCGCCTGGACATTATAACATACTTACAACATTTTGTGCAAATGCTCTTGCCGTTTTGGATATTTTGGATTTAATTATTACTCTATTTTAATGAAATTTTGCAACCTATTTATAAAACATGCAGCTACACCTTCACATTCGTATTTTCTTTCTATATGTTGTAATAGTGATGCAAATGCTGTTCAAATTTAAACATTTATTCTGATTTTTTGAGATCTAATAACTATTAAAAAAATAATAAATTAAGGAAAAGTTGAGCGCCACCTTCTAGATTCAACTTTCTTACACACTATTACAAAATTTCAAGTTCAAAAATGGTAAAACGGCTTTCTAAGATTTAAAACGGCAAAGGTCTAAAAGTGGCCTTTTTTGTATAGGTAAACGCCACTCTTAAGTAGTAAACTGTCATTATTTTTCATAAGAATGAAGCCCTAAAGTTTGTCGCACTTATTTACTAACACCTTGTATAAGATTATTCTTTATTTTTATAACAATTTAACGTACAATAGAAGACAACTAACTACATGATCCCGATCATTATGGCCCGAATCAATAAATTAAAACAATAGGGAGAAATATTTCAGTAGTTTGTCTCTTTGTTTTCACTATAGTTTTATTTCTGCCTCTGGTTACTTTAACATTTTCTTTTAATAAATGAAAACTGTTTTGTTTATTATTTATAGATTTATTTATAATATTAGATTAAATTACCACACTACGTGTCGACACTATTTCTAGCAAAATTAAACCAACAAAACCAATATTATGGAAACTTTATCAACATTGAGCGCGCACTCCTGTGTGGAGTATTTTGACATTTACTTAGTTTATAATCAATGATTTAATAAAGAAACCAACGTCTTAAACAATGTTTGTTTTAAAGTGCATCATTATGGCCCGAATCCAATAAATTAAAACAATAGGAGAAATATTTCAGTAGTTTGTCTCTTTGTTTTCACATAGTTTTATTTCTGCCTCTGGTTACTTTAACATTTTCTTTAATAAATGAAAACTGTTTTATTTATTATTTATATATTTATTTATAATATTACATTAAATCACCACACTACGTGTAATACACTATTTCTTGCAAAATTCAACCAACGAAATCTATATTATGCAAACTTTATCAAGCATTGATTAAAGGTGCTAGCACTCTCTGTGTGAGTATTTTAACATTTAATTAGTCTATAACCAATAATTTAATAAAGAAACTAACGCTTAAACAATGTTTGTTTTTAAAGTGCGACCAAACCTGAAGTGTGTAAGTTGATTAACTCTGACTATCTGGATAGATTTGTAGGCACTCTAAAAAACAAACAATTCATACTTATTTTGTGCTAATACACAGATTTCTACATCTACATTGAAATAATTGTAAACATTATTGTTCCAGTTTATATGTTGATCCATTTCTAAAAATTGCAAAAGGATTCCTAATTGCAAAAACCCTTAAAATAAAATCTTTAAAACCATAAACTAGGAATGAAGAAATATTAAGTCACATTGTTTCAAATTTGACTCCCCAACTCCCCAACTACTACATCTAGGAATACTTATACCAACGAACACTGGGTTCAACATTTCATGCAAAAATCAACGAGAACATAAAAATGTTATCACTGAAATAAATTATAGGAATGTCAGTTTTACAATATTTTGCTGATACAAACAATGTGATATTTTAATAACAATTTAACAAGATTCAAATTACAAGGGAATGCGTAAATGGAAATTTATTATAATCCTTACCTATTTGTTAAAACATTTTTTACATTGCTTATACAATTTACGATACTTTATAAGCAATTCAATAATAAAGGAAAACAGTGATATGGCTACACCTGAACCCCAAAAAATAAAAAAAATATATACATTTTCAACGGTCAGAATTACAAGTTCTCCCTCGAGCTTTTCTGTGCCGTATGGTGTTACCCCTGATTTTTCAAAGGTTACGTTTTTTATATATTGGTCTATTATTCCGCTTTCAACTAACATGTAAACAAGTTTGTTTAGAGTTGAAGAGAAGTAATTAAAATAATCGACTGCAAGAACATAATCAATCTTACCTGTAAGGGAATTATCTTCAATTATGTGCGGTATTTCTAAAAAGGTTTTATTAAGAAAGTATTCGTTTCCTAAAAAAACTGTAGCGCATAGATTTTTTGTGATGCAATCAAAAAACACTTCAACAAATTTATGAATCTGGACTACGTGTATTAATGCAAATAAGTTATTATAACGATGTTTAGGATTATTAATATGATTTCCAATCAGTGAGTAACTTACTTCGTCGTTTATAATAACTTGTAATTTGGAATTAGACAATTCCTCTAAATTTTGTATGCCTTGTTCGTAGTAAGGTACAGTTATAATTTCTACAATTTTTGAATTGATAATTGCTTGTATGTGAATGCTGTATACAATATAACTTATACAAATGAAACGTAGTGACCAAAGTACAGGAACTTTGTTAACGCACCCTAATATCGTCATTTCCCAAATGTTTAACAAAATCAGTGTTATATCGCACAAACCCCAAATAATACATACAATTAAGAACGAAAATGCAATTACAGTCCAAACTATTTTTGCAAAAATAACTTTTATAATTTCAATCAGTGGAATTTTTCTGGGTTTTGGAACGGCCCATATTGCTTTTGGACTAAAAAAATACAGGAGTAGTAACTTGATTAAATACATTCCTTAAAACAATTCCAGCTACGACATACATAGGTTTTAAACTGGGTTTATAATCTCTGACACTTGAATTTAAGTGCATAGCTACAGAGTTTATAATAAATTTAGATACCACCAAGCCAAGTTGTGTAGTATCTTTAAGAGGCATTTCGACAAAATAATGAATTAAGCAGTTACTGTATTTTCCTAAAACTTTGGGAAATGCAATAGTAATATCTGAATCGCAAGTTTGCTCAATAACCGAATGAAAAACTTTGCCACAATTATTGGAAATTGCTCGTGGATCACTAGTATACAATCGCTGATCCGTGTCTTCGTTATTAAATCTATTGCGCAACACCAAGACATTATTTATTCCTTTACTCCAAAGTGTTAAGAAAAAATCTGCTATGTATGAACGTGAAGTAATTATAATCCATTTTACATTTGCATTTGAATTATTAATAACTATGTATTTATTCAGTATTGCATTTATAAGTTCTTGAATGTTTTCACTCATATCCATATAAAGAACGATTCCCATCTTAAAACTAATATAATATTTTAAATAATGTAATACTTTAATAGAAAAGAATAATCTAGGATTTGAAATAGTATTTGGAAAATTGTATTTGCCACTATCTGAATATATTACCAACAACGTTTCATCTTCTATAAAAACATCTTTTATCACACGATTTATGCATTTATCCAACTTTTTGTTAGCACGTTTTTCATGCGTTAATGAAGAATTCACTGCAGAAGTGATTAATATATACACAAGCAATACTTTAAAACTGTGACTCATTTTCAAAGGAGCTATTATTTTTGACCTACACGTATCAAGACTGTCTACTGAATAAAAAAAATTGTTCCATTTATTTTATAAAATTGAGACAGTATAATCTATAAGTCAGTTTTGATTAATATTTAATATATTTATGAGCACTTTCTTTGAATAAGTAACTGATAAAATTTTGTTACAGAAAAAAATATTATTTATTATAACGAAATTGCCACTAGAAACACTTTTTGAATTCGCGACTTCTAGTACTCATTGCATTGACAGCGTCTTGCTGCAAAAGAAGTACAGTCGGCTTCACAGGTAATGGACATTTTCAAGTAGTATTTGTAAAAGAAACGATTGCTATCCTTCTATGTTTAATTCCTTTGAATGACACCTCTTTTTTCTCTGTTTAAATGCAACCAATGACTCTTGTGGTTACTTATTTTAAAACGGATTAGGCGTAGAAGGATTGCGATCTTTCTTTCTTTAGGCTGTGACCTTCTTCCACAAATACTACTTGAAAATGTCTATAGCCCGTGACGGCGACTGTACAAACAATTTTGCACAATCATAATTTGCCACATGTTAAACCCAGAAAATGTTTCTTCAGAAATTCATCACCTGAATCGAATTTGTTCCTTTTACCATAAACGCACTATATATGACCGTAATTATTAATAAAATTTTATGTTAACGTTACTCAATACTAATTTCAATACAAAAAAAATAAAAAATGCAAATTCCATGAATAATACAACGGGAATGAAAACACATAAAAGAAGAATAAAATTTGCAATTTTTAGAATTTAGTACAAATATGCTCTTTTTAAATTTTAGATCTTGTCAGCTCTGTTTGGGTAAAAAATAGTTTTTTTTTATACGCGTAAATGATTTTGGTTCATAGAGCTCTTTTGAATTGGAATATACTATAAGTTTTAAATTATTTCTTTTAAGTTGCAATGCACGTGTGTTTTCCTGTTCATGTTTGCTGGAATATCGTTTTTGTCATTTGATATATTTTTTTTTGTTGTTTAAATCAGTTGGTGTAGAGAATTGCGTTTTTAGCAAATGCTTATTTCAATAGTTTCACACTCGATTTCTTCGAATTTAATTCACATATATCGCAGTTTGTTTTGCTATTTCAAAAGTTTCTTTGTTTATTCTCAGGGAAACAGCTCGGTGGTTGTCGTCTTTATCAATTAAATTAAAGACTTGTTTTGACTAAGTGAATAACACACGGATTGTACACTCATGAAATTTAAAGCTTGGACACCACAATTTCTGTAAACAAAAGTTTGCACATTGTGAAGCGGGCTTAAGGGTATCATTTACAATTCTAACAGCAGGTAGTCTCAGCAGGGGTTATCTTATAGAAGGACTGTAGAATGAATCATTACACTAAGCACGTTTTAGAAAATAGGTAATTTACGTTGCTTACTTAATTTTTTTCTTTAAAGAATATATTTGAAGGTATCGCTAATTAAACACCATAGCTCGATTAATTATCGAATCAAAATTTTGTTTAGGAAATGTTTACAAAATAAAATTAGAAATAATTTTGATTTAAAAAACGTCTACAAGCAATAACTTTTAAATTAAATCAAATTATTTGGGTTGACTGATTATTACTTATTTTTAAATAAATCTAACCTACTAATTATTGTAAGTTATTAAAAAAATCATTAAACTCTCTATTCATAATATTTAGTCCTTACAAAATGTATATTTTATGACGTTTCATTTTTTTCTGTAGTTAATATAAAAAGTGAAAAAAAAACTAAGGCAATTCTTATTGTCAACGTATATATTTAGTTTTTTGACAAGAATTTATTACATAATTATAATTAAGATACCAAGTTATAGTTTAAAATTAAATGAAAACTTTTTTTTAAATAAAGGTATTACTATATAAATAAATATAAGAAATCAATAATGGGTGTGACCTCCATTATTATTGATACATTCTTGGAGGCGTCTGCTCATTGACGCTATCAAGGTATCAATATAATTAATATTAATCGTTTCCCATGCGGTATCAATGGCTGCAATTAGTGCATTACGGTTTACTGGTATAAAATTTGGCCCTTGTTGTCTTCGGATAACAGCAAGTATTCGAGCCCAAACATTTTCGATAATGTTAAAATCTGGGCTTTTGCTGGCCAGGGTAACAGCTCCAAGTTATTTGTTTGTATCCAGTTGCGCACAACCTGCGAAGTATAGGGTCATCATATCCCGATAGTTATATTATCGAATGTTCCAAGAAAATATGTGTAAATAGTAAATGGAATCTACTAACGTAACGTTAAGTCGTTAATTATAGTTACATAACTCTCCTTTCATAAGATATAGTTCATATTAATATGCTTATTGTAAAGCTTCGTACACACCTGAACAACAAACCGAGGAACAAACAGAACAACGAACCGAACGGCAATCGGAACATTAATTTGGACGGTGCTACGTACGAATTTTAGAACAGATTTTCAAGTCCTGATTGTCGGTTTTTTCTCCGACATCAAAGAAAATGCGCGCGAATGCGTTTGCAGGTTTGGACGAATCTAAACAAAACGGCGAACAAACTTATGCGGGAGAATTAAATTATTTATTTTTGTCCTCCTTTTGTGGGTTTGTTGTGTTTTAGGTAATATTATGGAGTTGACAGAAGAAAAATGTTTTAAATTAATCAGTGTTTAAGAATGCAAGAAAAAATGATGTCCCTATTAGCATCATTTGGGCGGGAAATTTCCAAAATAAAAAAAAGCGAAGTAAATTATAATTTTTACTCTTCTTTGTGCGTAAAATTTGGTTGGCACTATCTTCTTGTTTTCCGCAATTTTCTCTTCTCAATAATAAATATATATGAACTGAAAACTACTGAAAATAATTATGGGAACAGCACAAACGTTCCGTTTGTTGTTCGGATTGTGGAAATCATAAAAGATCGTTTGTCGTTCTGTTTGACTTTCGGTTCGTTGTTATGTTTGTTGCTCGGTTTGTTGTTCAGGTGTGTACGAAGCTTTACAACTTAAGCAACAATTTTTTGGCGAATAAAGATTAGTTTGTGATGTAATATTAGAAACACAAATTTATATCATATCAAATTTATGACAACTTAAAAACCAAGAACGTGTATGTTATTGCTAAGAAATTATTAAGGAAAAGCGCAATTGCAGTGTAAATATTTATAATTAGATATTTTCGAAAGTTTATAAGTCCTCTATTGTAATCTTAATACTTAAAAGAAAATCCTGTCCATTAGCATTATAAGGAAATGGCTTTTACTTTATGAATAAGTTTCAATAACAATAGAATATCCTTGCTTGTTTAATTTACTTCCTTTGAGTCATATTGCTCTAAGGGTTGTTACATTGGTCATTAGAAGTATGTAATAAATAAACAATTACCTACTGTTTGAGAAGGGGTAGTGTGAACCAATAAATAAAGTAAGAAATGTAAATTCCATTTTAGTTTAAAATTTCAAGTGTTGTGAAAATGCCACCTCATCTCGGTGCTGATTTGAAAGCGCGGATTGTTTTGGAATTAGCGGCGGGCCGTAGCGTGCGTGAAATTTCACGTATGTTAGATATACCAAAAAGCACCGTAGGGCATTACCGAGTAAAATGGAATCTTGAACACACTTTGGAAAGAGCCATCGGAAGTGGTAGACCAAAGTATCTACACGTGCTCAAGATCTCGAGTTGTTTCATTACGTAACAGAACAACCATTTGCTACATACTCCAGGGCTATAGCAGATACACATTTTTCCGGATGCCGTATAACTGCACAAAAAAGATTAAAGGAGATGGGAATAAAGAAGTATAATGCTGCTGCGAAAGAAGTTCTCAGTGACGAAAATATGAGACGTCGTCTGGAATTTGCAAGGCGATATGTGAACGAACCTTTGGAATTTTGGAATCGAGTGATTTTTAGCGACGAAAAAACGTTCAATAGCCGCAACGATGGACCACTAAAAGTTTTTAGAATGGAAGGAACTCGTTACGAAAATAATCACAATGTCCTAAAAAACGAAGTGGTTATTTTTCTGTGAATGTGTGGGGTTGGGTTAGCGCGCGGGGTCCAGGAGTTTGTTGGGCTATCGATGGACGTCTTGATTCTGCTGCGTATTTAGATATTTTGAAACTATTATGAAACCTTCAGTCGAAGTGTTTTATCCAGACGAAGATTATATTTTCCAAC
Organism: Abscondita cerata; assembly: GCA_030710515.1. NCBI lineage: Eukaryota > Metazoa > Arthropoda > Insecta > Coleoptera > Lampyridae > Abscondita > Abscondita cerata. Next base: position 9,148 of record JALBCR010000391.1, read on the forward strand.
AAGTAAGTATTCTTATTTCACTATACTTTCTCCAAAAATAGTTCGGGATCTGTTGAATTAACATTTTCATAATGTATTTTGTTGTTAAAGGACAACGCCCTATTCATACTTCGCGGGTTGTGCGCAATTGGATACGAGAAAATAACTTGGAGCTGTTACCCTGGCCAGCAAAAAGCCCAGATTTTAACATTATCGAAAATGTTTGGGCTCGAATACTTGCTGTTATCCGAAGACAACAAGGGCCAAATTTTATACCAGTAAACCGTAATGCACTAATTGCAGCCATTGATACCGCATGGGAAACGATTAATATTAATTATATTGATACCTTGATAGCGTCAATGAGCAGACGCCTCCAAGAATGTATCAAATAATCAAATAAAAATCAAAATATTGTATATTTTTTTAAATTCATTACACTTCTGTACATTTTTTTTCATTACAATTTACCCCTTAACACACAGTGTCATCAGGGGGGTTGGCCATGCAAATCACAAATATCCTATCATAGAATAAATAAATATTTATATAACAATTTTTTTTTTTGGTTATTAATATGTATATAAATAAATAATAATAAATAGATAATAATAATAAATATCAATAATAATGAATAAATAAATATGAATAAATATGTACTAAACATTAAATTCCCTTATTAACCTATACCTTATTCTCCATACCTCTTTGCCGTCCCATGCCATCCCCTCCCACCATTTAATACCTCCATGGTCTGTTCCTTATCTAGTGTGCTATCTCCTAACCACCTTCTCCTAGCCTCACTCAACACCGGACACACCCCAATAAAATGCATGCTGTCTTCCCTCTCCCCCCTATTGCACATCGAGCACATCTTTCTTGGGCCCTGCCTCCCAGGTCTGTCGTTCAGGTACAGTAATCCCCCCTCATTTTAAAAATCCACCTGACCTCCCCTGCTCCCAGTGGCTCTGCCCTCATGTAGTCCTCGGCTAAACCTCTGACTGACAATTCCCCATAATATGACGTGAAGGATGAGGCGATGGATGCCTTCCGCGCCCTTATCCCGATATTCAGTCGCACCTCCTCAATCACACACTCAAGCATACCCGGCCAGCTTTCACGCCCCTCCCAATCCTCCCTTACATGCACGTTCCATTTGTTCCCTAGCGCTCTCCACTCACTCATCCATCCACACCTCGCTCTTACAACCTCTCTTAACAAAAACTTTGGCAACCTTTCCATATCATACGACAATACTTTCTTAACATAACCCGCATGCAACTTTAGTGTATATAGGTATGCTCTTTCTACTTTAGTTTCTAAATCTAAAAGGTAATTAGGTGTATAACTGGGGGCTGTCATTATTTTTTCAGGAAATATCGCCTAACCGCCTCTACCTGGTCATACTCTCTCATGCCCCATACTTGTGCCCCGTAGCAAACAATTGATTTTGTGACTCCTTCATAAATTTTTTCCGTGGCTTCTATGGGAATGTTACTCTTAGTCAGTAAGCTCCTCCATGCACAATGCAATGCTGACTTTGCCGCTTTACCCTTATCTACGAAGTGTTCTGTAAATACAAGTCTTGGTGTCAAAGTCATACCCAAATACTTATATTTATTGACCACTTGAATATCTTGCCCTTATAAGTCCATTTCTCTCCGCCACTCCCCCTTTCCTGAACACTATGATTTGGGATTTTCCAAGTTAACAATCAGATTCCACAAGTCACAATACTGGCCTAATCTATCTATCATGCCCTGTAACACCCTAGGATAGTTTGCAAGAAGCACAACATCATCTGCATACAACAAAATCCTAATATTTCTATCATTAATGGTAACTCCTCCACCAACATACTCATGCAAATCATTAAGAAATAAGGAGAAAAAAATAGGAGATAACAAATCGCCTTGCCGCATACCCATATCACAGTCAAACCATTGAGAAATGCCCTGCCCACCCCACACTGCAGATCTGGTGCCCCCAAAAAGATTTTTAATTACCCCTATCATTTTACTAGACATGCCCATGCAGCTTAATTTGTAAATTAAAGAATTTCGGACAACGGTATCAAATGCCTTTCTAAAATCAACAAAAAACCCATACACCCTTTTATACCCCCTTGCATGCAACACTTCTATAGTAGATTTAAGATTAAATAAGTTATCAAACGTTGAATAACCAGCCCTGAATCCTGCTTGAAACTCTACTAAAATTTTATTCTCAGTCACCCAATCCTCCACTCTTTTCAATATTAATGCTGAAAATATTTTTGCTACTGAATTTAAAAGCTAATACCCCTGTAATTTCCCATGTCGTTCACCGACCCCTTTTGTGCAACGGGAATATAATTGCATCCTTGAACTTTTCAGGGATACTACTACCTTGTTCAAACATATTATTAAAGGCTTGCAACAGCTTAACTTTTACCTCATGCGGACATTCTTTATAGAACTCTACCGGGATTCTGTCCGTGCCTGGCGCTTTATTAATTTTTACTTTATTTAGGCCCCTAAAAGTTCATACATTTCAAACTGCTTGTCCAATTGTTCACAATAAATATAAGGTTCGGCAAATAAGATGGGATATGACACTAGAGGGGGTTTAATAGTGACTGAAAGTGTTGGACCATTCTATCCATACTTACCTTGGTTTTGCATGCAATTGATTTTATTTTAAATATTCCTAGACATGACCAAAACTCTTTAGAACTTGTTACTCTCCTAACTCTCTTGCTGCCACCTCATAATACTCTTTCTTTGCTTCCAAACACTCTGCCTTGTACTCTCTTACCTCCACCAGATACATGTTACGCACACAATCAGACCCAATTTTTCTAAATAATTTCAAATATGCCATTACGCGCTTTCGTTTCATTTTACATTCAACAGTAAACCACGGTTGGTTGTCATGCACTCTTTCCGGTATTATTTTCTTTTTTCACCATTATTTTGCAGCAGTTGTTTACCCCTATCAGCCACCTCCAGGATACACTTTTGTATCAGTTCCACCTCATTCCCCGCCAGCCACTCTTCAGCAGCTATCCCTCTAATTCTAACTTCCATTTTAGTTTTAAAATGCTTTTTATCCATTTCCGTCCACTGTAATTTCGGTAATAAAGGTAAAAGATTATCTCTTGCAATTAAATTATCCAACTTTGAGATCCTAACTATGACTGGCATGTGGTCTGAAAAATATTGACAACCCACCTTGAACCCTCGTACATGCTCCAGTAATCCTGTGGATACAAATGCCAGATCTATAGTCGAGCTTCCCATACTTCCTAAAAATGTAAATTCTCTAACGGATCCTCCTTACTTCGTCCATTTAAAACTATCATGCTATGATCTTCCCATAATTGTAAAAATTTTTCTCCCATTTCTATTAACTACTTTGTCCTTAGACCTTCTGACATATGTCAGCCACTCGAGATCCAGGACTTGAGTACCAATTTCCTCTATTCCTTGCTCCTCTCCTACTCTTGCATTCATGTCTTCTATAAGTAATACTTTATCCTGACCCTCCTCACCCCCATCCCCTTCTAATTTTAACCTCATCCCAAACCCTGGCCCAAATATACAGAACAATACAAATTTTACCCCCCCTTTAGTTTAATAACTACCTTCCCCTTCCTCATCATCCTAGTTTCCTGACATTCTGGATCCTTCCCTGAACCTTGTCCTACCACCCACCCCCCTTGCCATCCCATGAATGTACTCTTCCCCTGCCACGATACAATTCTTTAGTTTTAAGATCCAAATAATGTTCCGCCTGACAATTTTCTACTCCATCTTCATCTTTGTCTTAAACCTTCTCCGTCCACCCATGTAAATCTCACCGACTCTACATATAGCGCATCAAAATTAACCGATGACCTTAAATTCTGCTTTTGTTCTCTAATCAACTTCATCACTTGTCTCAGTTTGGCTCTCTTTGCCCTAACTTCTATTGTGAAATCTTTATGTATGTACATATCCGTGTTTCGTAACTTATGGGTATTTTTCAATACTCCCTCCATGTCCTCGTCCCACGGAATGTGGGCAATTATGGGTCCATTCACTCTTGCCGGCCCTAGAGGGTGAGCACGATTTACCTTGACCTCCTTCTGCATCCCAAGCACATTTCGGCAAAATGATTTTATCACAGTGACACATGGCTCACGGCCAGAATGCCTTACACCTCTGAATATTAAATTATTGCGCCTCGCTCGTCCCTCCAGATCAACTAATTTCTGCTGCATGACATCATCCCTCCGTTGAAGATCCTTTACTTCTCCAGAAAAACTTGCAACCTGGCCCTCCAGTTGCTCAACACGATTTCTCAGCTGCTCATTCTCATCCCGTAGGTTTCGTAATTCATTTTGTATACTTTGAATGTCCTCCTTGGTAGCAACATTATCCATCTTCTTATTGATTGGATCCAACATGCTACTGAGGGATGCTTCCAATATTCGTTTTAGATCCTCTCCATTGACTGTGAAGGACTCCATATTCTCTTTAGGGGAGGGTGTGGTTTCACTCCTACTTCTCTTACGTGTTGGAGTGGTAAAAAAGTCCGTTACCTTACGATTCATAAGTTTTACAATAAACAATAAAAGAAAACAAAATATTTGCAATATTACGCCTTTCTACTTTAGATAATGCAACCCTCTAACTCTATCTGCTCTTATGGTTTGCCTATATGTCAGGAGTACTGAACCTATTGGCTTATTGTCAATTATTTTATTATAATTATGGTGATTATAATTATGGTGATTACTTTATCAAATTTTATACTTTAAAGTTTTTTTGAGACACAAAAATTAACATTTTACACAGCACACCCTCTTAAAAAATACACTCTCCCAGAACCCATAATAAATCACAAAACAAAACAGCACTAATTTTTTATGACTATTCACATCCAGCTCAGGCTGGCCAATTAGTATATGCCCACCACATTAAATTAATTTTCTATACCGCACAAATAAATACGCAATCAAAATTATTTTAATGTAATCTCACTTCAAATTTAAATTTACGTTTGGTAATCGTCTTGTAAATATCCCTGAGAAAGTTCAACTTGCCTTATGCCTTATCGCGCCCAATGTTCTCGCCGTACACCTGATTGCGATATCTCCTAAACCTTATAATATTACGCGACTCTTAAAATTAAAATGTTTTACAAAACGTTTATAAATTGAATTAATCAACCTATTTTTCACCAAATAGTTCAAATTTCATTATACACAATTATACATTTAGTTCTTATCGTAATCTTACTCTTGTCCGTAATCGTGCAGCACTATATCACTAACAACCTTCTACCACATGCTTTAACTGCAATTAATTTATATTTGTTCGTATCTGGAGGAACGAAATCATGCACATATGCACTTTGTTGTAAGGATAAAGTTATCAACTCGCAAAGTGTACCACATAGAAATTTTATAGCAGAATCTCACTTTGATACAAAACACCCTCTAATTATCATCACAAAGTTAGTTATAACTAACAGCTTTAGCAAAACTTGGAGTAAAACTTAAAACACGTCCACACTGTTGGTTAACGTTAACGCCAGAATGTATCAATAATAATGGAGGTCACACCCATTTTGATTTCTTATTTTATTTATATAGTAATACCTTTATTTAAAAAAAAAGTTTTCATTTAATTTTAAACTATAACTTGGTATCTTAATTATAATTATGTAATAAATTCTTGTCAAAAAACTAAATATATACGTTGACAATAAGAATTGCCTTAGTTTTTATTTTCACTTTTATATTAACTACAGAAAAAAATGAAACGTCATAAAATATACATTTTGTAAAGACTAAATATTATGAATAGAGAGTTTAATGATTTTTTTTAATAACTTACAATAATTAGTAGGTTAGATTTATTTAAAAATAAGTAATAATCAGTCAACCCAAATAACCATGTTTAGTTTTTTGATTTAATTTAAAAGTTATTGCTTGTAGACGTTTTTAAATCAAAATTATTTCTAATTTTATTTTGTAAACATTTCCTAAACAAAATTTTGATTCGATAATTAATCGAGCTATGGTGTTTAATTAGCGATACCTTCAAATATATTCTTTAAAGAAAAAATTAAGTAAGCAACGTAAATTACCTATTTTCTAAAACGTGCTTAGTGTAATGATTCATTCTACAGTCCTTCTATAAGATAACCCCTGCTGAGACTACCTGCTGTTAGAATTGTAAATGATACCCTTAAGCCCGCTTCACAATGTGCAAACTTTTGTTTACAGAAATTGTGGTGTCCAAGTTTTAAATTTCATGAGTGTACATGCATGTAAATGTTAATAATTTGTGATTAAAAAATAGTACATTAAGAAATTAGTGGTTTATGGTACACATTACGCACGCGTTCAAGTTGAAACTTGAACGCGTGCGATAAGATGCCATAAGCCACGAATTTCTTATACTATTTTTTCTATTTTACCCCATTTTTAACGGTTTGAAAGAAATAAAATTTTTCAGTATTGCGGTAATCTAGTAGTGCTTTGTGAATCTAGTATTCTTTACTTTTACAAAAACAAAAGAAAATTTAACATCAATTTAATTTTATTGCGTTCATTTGACATTTAAATTTCAATTATTTGAATTTAAAGATTAAATAAATACCGTTTGTTTTTTGTTCCTGATATTGTTTAATAATTTTATTAAATATTTTGAATTACAAAACACACGTAAATAGAAGTATAGGTTATGAAATTAAATGTTTCGTTTATGCGCCTGCGTTTGCTTTGTATAGGGAAGAAATTCTTCGTGTCTCGTGTCCCTACTATTCAAATATTTGGGTATTTTTAATAATAAGTCTTCATGATTTATAAACAAATTAATTAGATAATTAAAGTTTATCATTAATCTATACTATTAATATGTATGTTATCTGCCACTTTTAATTTAATATAAATTAATACCAACCCTAAAAAACAAAAAAGCAGTAAAAAAGTGTTCCGTGAAAAAAAACATCCAATAAAGCACTCAAATGACGTCATCAGAGCATCGAAATGTCGACATTAAATGGGTAAAATAGAAAAAATATTTTTTTGGCTTTCTTGATTGTAAACATAGTAACCATATTTGAAATTTTACACTCGTGCGGTAAAGTAACTCAAAATTTATTAAGTTATAAAAACTATTAAGAAGAAAATGTTGACTATAGTGGTAAACAGTAAATACAAAAGCACGTTTTTACATAGTTTCTATTGTCGAAAAGTGTAGAATTATTAGTAAAATTCGTTTTATTTTATTTTAATGGCACTATCTCTTAGTCGTTTTTTAACCTAATTTAAAAAGTCGACAATCGTATTTAATTTTTTGTTTAAACTCAACCGTAAATAATATCATTTTTTTTTTTTATTGTCCTGTTTTACAACAATTGTATAGGCATCGTCAACTGATTACTAATAATGATGACGTACATATAAAACTAACATCCCATATAACATATATATCACAAATATTGGTCGACAGAGTACAAACATTTACTTATTAAATAACTTTTTAAGTCGAAGTTTAAATAGACCTACTGTTTGACAAGTTTTTAACAAAAGGAGGGAGGAGGTTATACACTCTAGGTCCCATGGATTTAGGGGCTTTAAACCTAAGGTGATGAATGTGAGTGTGGAACCTGTAAATTTTCTTTTGTCCTAGTATTAAATCCATGGATATTTTGCCTTTTTTGAAACCTCTTTGTTAAGATACACAAATAGACATAATTCATAAATATATAGACCAGGTGGAGTTAGAATATTATATTGTTTGAAAGTTTAACGCAACTAGTGGTTCGATAATACCTTAGCATTAAATCACTCTTTTCACGTAGCTGCAAATACATATTTTGAAAGAAGATCCAACCAGTAAACATGTCCAGTCATGATCTCATTCTCGATCAACCATATGCATAATGAGAGCACGAGTAAGTGATTTTTTCAGCAGTGAACGTAAATCTAAAAATAAAAATGAAATCAATTTTATAACTTTATATTTAGTTGTTGATCAGTGGACATTTCATTTAGATTTTCATTCAACAAACAAACCTAAGAATTGTTGTTGATTTAACGTTATTAATTACGGAAGATGAACATTCCAATGTTATGTTTTCACATTTTTGATAATTGTGAAATTTTAAATAAAGCAGTTTTTTAGGGATCAAGATAAATAGAATTGGGAACTGAACCAGTGTGCAAATGTTTGAAGTGTATCATTGCATTTCTTGAAATCGCTCTAGAATTGCTTCGAGACAACTGTGGATATATCATCCGCATATAGTTAATGAAGCACCGGTACAAAAGCATCAAGGGCATAATATGTAAAGTAAATAAAACGTCGCAATGGACTAGGCGATACACTTGTAGTAACTCCAGACAGTTAGAGGTAAAATTACGAAAAGATCATTGTTATGTATTATGGAGTTATGATAACGATACCTTTCGATTAGATAAAGGACTTATCCAATTTAGATGACGTCGATTGGGCACATATAACGAGATAGACTTTGTAAAGTGTATTTTGGACAGACACAGTCGAATACTTTTTGACAAGTCACAAAGATGCCAATTCGTTTGCCAGCACCTTTATTCAACGACGAAATAATATTGTCATAGAAAGAGTGCATGGCCGTCTGAGCACTCCTACCGCTTCTGTAACCATGTTGGTTATTGGATAAAATGATGTTATTGCAATTTAGGAAGTATAAAAGCCTGTCCAAAAATGCATATTCAAGAATTTTAGAGAAAATAGAAGTTAAAGTTATGGGCCGATAGTTATCAAGTAATTCGGGATTGTCCTTTTTAAAAACTGGTATTACTTTTCCAGTTTTAGACTGGAAGGAAAGATGCCAGTGCAAAACGAAACATTCACGATATGGGCGAGTGACTTTATAGTTACAGGTAGGATGTGTTTTACCAGAAATGATGGTACATCATCAGGACCAGCAGAGAACTCTTATTCTTTATTTTGTTTGTAAGAAGAAGTAATAATTCAGTTTCTAGAAAGGGCATTATTTTAGAGAAAAGAATTATGAAAGACTGACGTTAGATTATTTGAATAATATTTATTATTTGCATATACTGCATTAACAGTTTTTAAGGAACTTAATGGAGCATTTAAAAAAGCAGAATTAAAAATATTTGTAATAACTTTTGGATCTTCGATAGTTTCATTGTTATTTTTAATAACAATGTTTGATTTATGATGATTGTTTTTGGTAGAATTGATAATACTGTTACAGTGCGCCAAGCACTTTTTATTAGATTCTGGTCATTAAAAATTTTGTTTGATAGTAAGATTTCCTTGTAGTAGCAATTAGCTGCCGGTGACATTTTTAGCATATAAGTAAATAACATTTAATTCAGGATATAATCTTTTCAACACAAAGAGATCTTTCAGTTTACTACTGGAAACTCTAACAGCATCACTAATCCACTCTTTACCTTCATCTCTATTCCTTTGATAAACAGAGACTATTGGAAAGTTTAATTTGAAAATGATGCATAAAGATTTCATAAAAATAATCAAATGCCGCATTGGCATCAAACATATTATATAACTCAGTCCAATCTTCCATTAGAAGATTAGAGACAAATTTATTTATAGCAGACTCGTGAATTTTCTCTTGGTAAGTAAGAAATACGGTTACACTTACTACACTAACACTTCTTGTTGGATTCAAGTTCTATAAGAAAATCATTTGATGATCTGATATGACACTGTCTACAACACATACTGTACCGAAAATTAGAATATTTACAAATATAGATGATCAATAATTGATATTGACTTTATCTGTTACCTGGTAGGCCATTTTACAATGTCGTTAAAATTATAAAGTTGAAAGTGCATTAAAAGCTTAACAAAATTTGGTGAACTATTGAGATTATCAACATTAAAATCTCCACAAAGTGTGAGTTTTATATTTGGTTTGATATGTTTTCTACTTAACACGTCTAAAAGCTTTTCAATAAAAATGTCCAAATCCCCAGATGGAGATCGATAGCATGTAATTAATATATTTTTTACTTTATCTTTAAAATTACCGACATACGAGACCGCACATACTTCAATATGTTTGTCAACACAGTAACTTATGTAGATCCATTTTTTTAACATTTATTTCAGTGGCATGGTTTTTGACCCATATTCCTACGCCCCTCCTTTGTAACTCGTTCTACAATAGTTGCTAATTAGGGAAAACCCTGGAATATGCACGTTTAAAATGTTATCAATGTATAAACCTAATTCAGTAAAACATAGAAAGTACAAACTACTATAACAAGACAAATCTACTAACAATTCGTTAATTTTGTCGATATTTAAATATTGAGTATTTAGTAGTAACAAATTTGGGTTAAATACTACCATGGGGATAATTCCGTTGTCCTCTTGAATAAAAAACGTCGGATGCAAGCTCGCTCCGGCCATTTTGCAGGATCCATGGCTATCTTGAAATGTTCTTCAAAAAGTGTCACTTTGAATGATGAGTACAAGTTGGGATTTCTTGACGTTATTGGCTCACACACTACTTCAGGAAAGTGCGGCTTTAAGTAGTTGGTCAGGCTGGTAGAAGTTGTTTTGGGTCGAGACGACATACGTGAAGTGTTATCATTTTGGAACACCTTCTATATCTCCAATGTTAGTACCCACCACCAACGGGCGTCTTCTGTTTGTACGCCTATTTACTGTGGTCCATTCATCAGATTCCGGCTTCTTATCAGTCTTCTCACGACTTGAATCATTATCAATATTTATGTATTTATCGCATTTATTTAAAACATCAGCCTCTAAAATGGCTTTGCTTACTTGCTGGTTTGTAATTTTGTCAGACTTTTTTTGTTTATGATCTTTACAACAGAAAACGTAGCAAAATCCTTAACATTACTTTGGTTTTTATCAATCTTAGACGGCTTATCAGATAGTGCAGACGCACGCTTATTGATTTCACTACGACCTTCAGTAACTGGAACCAAGTGTTTCAAGGTTTCAATTTTCGTTCTGAAGTGATATGCGCTGTTAATTGTTTAATTTGTTCACGCAAATCAGCAATAATTGTATCTTTTAAATTAATAATGTAGGTAAAAGACGAGCATCTACCTTATTTTCGTTGTCAACAGGAACACCAATTGCGCTAGTAAACGCAAAATCTTCTCCACAATTAGGGAACTTCGTCGCAGCAATTAATTACATTGTCACTCAAAAATTTTACATTGTTTAACAGCTTAGCACAGCTTAAATGATAGTAATTATCACATTTTACAATTTAAAACCATTAACTACTTTAGATTTACAGCGTTTGCAGGAAAGCGATCCGTTTGAACCACTCGTTCCGCCGGCCATTTTACAATCAAGACATACATAATAGTATATTAATTGTATAAAAAGCTAAAATGTTAGATAGCGATGATTCCCTAATGTCTACTCCACCAGAATTACGACAAAAAGCAAACTAAGTTTCGCTGAACTTACTCCCGGACAAATCCAGATTACGATATGATAGATGCTTCACACTTTTCGAAACATGGTGCAATCAACAAAAAGTACAAAATTACTCTGAGAATGTTCTCTTGGCCTACTTCGCAGAGCTAGCATCGCAGAACAAGAAATCTTTATGGACCAATTATTCGATGTTAAAATCATGCATCATGATCAACAAGGACGTAGACATATCAAAATATTGGAAGCTATTGCTTACCTGAAAAATCGAACTATAAATTTGAGACCTAAAAAAAGTAAAGTTTTTGAGGATGAGCATATTAATTTATTCCTTGTTCAAGCCCCCGATAAAGATTTAATGATGAAAGTAGGTGTACTTACTTAAGTCACTGAAGTATAAAAGAATAGGGTATTTGACAACATTAAAAAATATTGTACAAATTGTGTTCAATCTATTTAATAATCAAACTAAAAGTGATATTTTTTTTCATTTATGTTGCAAATATGTTTATATTCCATAATAAACGCGATTAAAAGTACGCTATATTTTGAAATATGCTAATCCATTGAAACGCCCTGTGATTGGTTCTGACGCTGGTGACGTCACACGCAAGTAAATAGAGTACTAGTTGCATAAGAGTACTGGTACTACTAATGGGAAATTTATTATTCTCGATCATCTAGACTAGATTAATACCGGTTACTTTTAAAATATTATATTGTGTTACAAATTTAATAACTAATAGTTCAGATTTTTGAATTGTGTCCTGAAAATGGAGGAACATTTTGTGCAAGCAGATAATAGCAACCTACCTTCCACAGATTCGACGATGGTTGCCCTTTTTTCAAAAAATAATGCTGATTTCCATGCAACGGAATTGAAAAACATTAAAACACAAAAGTAAGTAACTTTTGGAAATTGTATTCAAATAAATTATTAAAGTTGATACTTATTATTGGACTGTTATTTGTAGGTTATGCTACAATAGTATAAAATTGATGTGAAATTTTTGCACAGGTCTGCAAGGGAATCGTATGGAGACGACGCGATTGGCTATGTCCAACTTCAACGAGTCTTTAATGTTTGCACCGTTATTGTAAAATATGCCCTGAGCATAAAGTGAGGAACAAATCCTATAATGTGACAATGATAGTAAATGAAGAAAAGGTGAAATAATTAGTTGCCAGTGTCATGATTGTCCTTGCTTCTGCTGGAGGGTGCAAACACGCTGTTGCATTTTAATGTGGGCCCTCGTCGTAGCGAAGAACCTCCATGTACCTCCATCGAGTGCTACTAGGAAAAAAACCGACTGGTCCAAAGTAGGAACAAGTTTGAAATACACGACAGTGCAACAGTTGTGCAAAAAAGTACCACACCAGCCAAGTTCGTCGGCACTTCTACAGAATTTCTTTCAGAAGGTAAAAAGAAAGGTCACCAACTGTGAACTTCGGAAACATCAGCATGATTTTAAACATTGTGGAGTTATGCAATATTCATTGCATTTGTTTTTATCATAGATCAATGCCAAGCCATAAAATCAAATCCTGACAGACCTCGTTGAAGAAATGGTTAAAACATTAATAAAAAAAGTGGTGAATATGATTGAGGAAGCAACAAGGGGGCAGAACAAAAGCAACTCTGGCATGAAATCCGGTATGGTCGTATCACTGCTTCAAAAGCACATGAAGTGAGTGTTGCCATACACCAGAGGTTCACCGCAGCTGCAATTATGGGTGCAAAGCTTCCTGATACAGCTGCAATGAAAAGGGTAGGGATTTGGAGTTATCTGTTCGAAAAGTGGTAGCTATGAAATTGAAAAGAAAATTTCCTCTTGTGGAATTTTTATATCTCAGGACTATCCCATTATAGCAGCTTCTCCGGATGGTATTTTGGAAGCTGCCATTTTGAAAATAAAATGCCCAACTAATGTGAAGCTCAAGAACAATTATATAAAAAATGGTGTTGTTTCAAACAAATGTAAGGCACAGGTACAACTGCAAATGTTTGCAACTGGAATGAAAAAATGTTATTTTTGTGTGAGCCGATAGCGAATTTGAAAAACCAAAATGTTGACATCGTTTTAGTCACTTACGATAGTGATTATGTTAGTTCCTGGTGCAAATCCTTGGTTTTGTTCTGGAAGTCGAATATTTTTCCTATTTTATGTCGTAGCACTACATACTAATTTATTCAGATTAACCATAAAAAAAACTTAAAGATTAGTATGCGTGTGCATGTTTTTAATCAGTATAAATCTTAATGCATTATGAAAAAACAGCGCTGTATTTTAATTCACACTTTAAAAAAAAGACAATTATTTTAAGGAAAATTTTAAATTATATTTCACAGGAATGGTTAATAGTAGAATAAAATCTTTGTTCATGTATTATTGTTTATTTCGCCAATAATCTATTGCAATATACATCAAATTATTTCAAATGAATAGGAAAAACAACTGTCCTATGATGACGGTGCAATGACCTTAGCTTAATACATATATGGACCAGCTGATTGTTTTCGGATTATTTATAACTTTTCCGTTCTATACATACGTGTAAAAAATTAAAACATCTAAATTATACCTATATGAAGTTGGTAATCATTTGAATACAGATAACTAATTTAATACATAAACATTATTTAATGAGAGAATCATGCAAATTTATAAGAGCGCATGCAATAATTATAACATGATCTAGTACACAAAGTGTGTTACTGTTAATAACAGAATGTTGTTTTAGCATGTAAAATTCTCTTAAACGTCTAATTACTCGTTCAACGTGAATGCGCAAACTTGCAATTATTTTGTTTGACGAACTTCTGCTTTTGACATTTTTGTACCAGCTTTTAAGCTTGGTGGCTTTAATAATTTTAAACCCCTTACATTAAGTATTTGCTCAATGTGCTTGAAGCCTCTGTCAGCTAAGATGAAAGTACCATTTTGTAATCCATCTAAAAAATCACAGTTTTCTACTATTGTAACATCACTTGTTCACCTCCCAACCCACGAGAAACATAATTTACTAATCCATTAGGCGTACAAGATATTAAGTACTTCACAGTATTCCACTTTTGTAATCGGACCATGTCAAAGCCTGGTAAAGTGCTTTTGAAGGTTTTTGAATATCTATCTCCAAACAATCTATAATGCAGCTAACGTTATGATAATTGTGTCTAAATGCAATAGGAAGATTCTTTTTTAATGTATATTTGTCTAAGGTTACTATAAAGGGACGTAAGGCACTAGCAATTATTGGAATATTTCGTAAAAATAACTTACTTGCATAAGACAAAGATATGCTAAAATTATCTTCCAGTTCTGAAAATGTACTATTCAGTCTAATTTTCTTTAAACACAACAAAATATATTCCACTTTTATGTTTGTGTGCTTATGTAACAAGTCAATTAAAAATAGCATTCCTTAGAAATACCTAGATACATTAAAGGTTTTCTTTGAATTGTACGCATAGTATTTTTGAGGCTCTGTAACTTTTCAATATTTTCAGTGATATACGTTACATCAAAGTCAGAAACTGTAGATGAAGATGACGGAACTACATAAGGTGGTGAACATGTTCCCGTTTCTGTGGAACAGGAAACATCACTGTCCTGAAAACATTTCTCCGAACTGCTTTTGAAATACTAGGATGTGTTTGATGACGTAATATTTCAGTCTTAAAAGGAGAAGTAGATTGCGACGTGGTACAAATTTTCATTGGTGAAGTCGACCTAGTATTCCCTTGTAATCTTGTTTGTGTAGATTTGCTTCTATAATGCACAATTGCTGTTGTTGATTTTTCAGTTTGAATGGATTTGTCAGCAGTTATAATAATGTCTGTGTTTGTATGTACTTCCCGAGTTTTTGATAATTCTGAAAAGATAAACACTACATAAGTAAAGTAGATTTCATGTTATGTTCTATTACCTTGAGGTTCTGTCTCCAATTCACAAATATTTTGTGTAGTTTCAGTTGTTTCAATAACATTTTGACTTTGCACACTGATTTCTTCTTCACATTCTTTGATTATGTCCTTCCTTTGTCTTTTAACGAACACTTCTCGAGAAGTAGCAGCACACATTCGCTTTCTGCGGTCCTTCTGGCAATGAAATTTTGATGGCACAGCCTCATCTGTTAAAAGTATTTTCTTACTGAATCCCATCTTGTACTCCATGTAGTTTTTTGTATCTTTTTCCATCTATAAACAAGCATCTTTGAGCAGGATCTATGCACTTTAAGTCGTTTCGGTACAACCCAAGATAAAGTCGTTTAAAAGTAGAAGAATGTTCATGGCCAGTTGTATGAACACAACTTAAACTTAAGCTATGGCTTCTTAAAAACAATTGTATTTATGATTTTAACGATTATATATAAGTTTTTAAGTACCTATTATTTAAGTTTAAGTTGCTTTGGTGCAACTGAGCATTATTAGAGTTTATATGTTCATAAAAATTCAAGTTCTATATTGTTTCTGTTGTTATGAATGAATATTTGTTAAATTAACCGTAGTAAGACATCTTGGTTCATACACAAATATTACTTACATCAAAATGATCTTCGCACATAAAAACATTGGAATGAGCTACAATACTTTTTGGATCTCTTCGTGCTAATTCAAGCCATTTTCTTCGCCTATTTGCTTTTGTCGGCACAGACACAAACACCTTCTCTGAACTACTTATAGAAGTATTCGTACATTGCGGCACTACACACCACTTATACACCATTTTTATTGAATAAAATTAAACAAAAACACAAAGAGGTTGACAGACGTTGTTGTTTACTTGCGTGTGACGTAATGTATCACGTGACCACCGCCATTACCCAAAATTTGTTTTTTCGCGGTAGTTTTTCAATTTGAATTTCAAAATTGATTTTCAATGGAAATAAACCAGATATTCAAAAAATATTAATACAGTATACTAAAAACATAATTGTGAACAATTTCAAATATTTTCCAGAACTAGTCAAATAGCCTATTGCATAATTTTAATTTGCTTTAATCGTAGGTATATCAGGTGCTCTACGTAGAGAGGAACTGTACAAAATTGAACTCAAAGATGTTGTCTATAAAATAGATATAATATTGATAACAATTCTTCAAACTAATACTAACATCTCTAGAGAATTTGTTATAACAAACAATAAATGGGTAGCCTTAATACGGAAGTACTTAGAAATTCGAGCGACAGCTAAAATTCAAAATAATTTTTTCTTAAAATTTCTAAATGGGCGCTATGTTAACTCACCTGTTGGAATTAATACAATTGGGGCAATACCAGCCAAAATAGCTAATTTCCTCGGCTTGTCAACTGGCAGGAATAACACAGGTGTTTTCGCAGAACCTTGGCTACACTTTTAGCAAACCAAGGTGGCGACATGTTGATGCTAAAGAAGCAAGGGATGAAAGAGTGCTACGGTTGCTGAAGGATATATTGAAAACTCTTTAAAAAAGAAGATCAATGTGGCACCAATTATATCCCAACCACAACCTTCTACTTCTAAAAAAGTCCACAACGAGCAAATTACATCCGTCCAATTAGAAACAGAAACAACCGTAGAATCGCATAAACTAATTTCAGGGCTCTTCTCGGGTGAAGTCCAAACTGCACAATAAACATCAATATATACAATAATTGTGAATTGAAACAATAAACATTATTTATTTGTTTGTTGCAATCACTGGTTACAATACTTAGTTAGTTTTGGTTACAATATTTACTTTTAAATGAAATGTATTAAGTTGCATTTTTTGAAGCAGGGCAAGGACCGCGTATTAACTTTTCCATGCTGGAAGGAATACAGGTTAAGTAGTTTCTACCTACATTTATACATAAACAATTACTTACTCGAATTGTACTTACTTTCATGATATGTAGCTAATCCTTTAAGATATTTTATTCCTGTACAATCTCTGTCCATGTGGATACATAAATAATCAAACACAATCATCAACTATTATCGTTTAATGTCAAAATACTGTACATACTGACCTGACATCTAGTACCAATTTCTAACAAATTTACATGTTTGAGATGCTTTAGATTTATTTTTATAAATAAGGAAATGCTAATCTGAACGCGTTAAAGTTGTCTACGTTATAATAATATGTTTTTATTCAAATTAATTGATATTAAAATTATATGATTTTCTTTTAAATATTTCATTAGTTTGCGTACGTGCACATATGTTCAAACAGTACTCTTGATAATGCTTTTTAAATTAAACATTTTTAAAATATTTTTAAAACACGTTTGGTTATTAATCACCTCACGTTGCAAAATACACCTTACCGCACGTATAGCGTAAATAACTATTACACGACTCACTCTTTTTTAATTTAAACATTATACAAAGCGCCCTTTTCTGTAATATAAAGACTCTATTAGCTATGTAGGAGTTGCCCCAAAAATGATACCATATCTTATAATTGAAACTAAATTTGAAAAATAAAATAATTTAATTGTTTTGGTACTTACTACAGGTACCAGCTTTTTAAGTGCAAAACACGCGCTGCTCAATTTTTTACTAATACAATTAATGTGAAGTTTCCAATTCAAACACAGATCAATGTGACAACCGAGTAGCTTAAAACGGTCTACTTGCTCAATTGTAGTTTCATTAATGTTTAGGTACAGGCTAGATAAGTAATTTGCAGCTAAAACTCGATTTCTTTTATCCATCTCATCATATATTACTTTAATTAAATTAGAAAGAGCAGTAGATGTTGAATGTTTTTCTCGAAAGCCATGTTTATTTGGATTCAAAATTTTAAATTTATGAATAAAACAAATTATAAGAGTAGCAATTGTTTTTTCAACAACTTTAGAAAAGGCAGATAATAACGAAATCATAATTAGATATCTGTTTAGCATTGCCAGATTTATAAAGCACTACTTTAGCTACTTTTAATACGTCAGGAGAAACTCTTTGTGTTAAGCATTGATTTATTAAATAACATAATCAACTAAATTGATTATAAAACTAATTTGCTGAGCTGATTGCAATTAACGTGTATCCGAACGTGTATCCAAATGATGCCTCGAATGTTTTAATTTTTTTGTTTACTTGTTTAAATTTGTTGATTGCCAAACAAAATCTGGTCAATTTTTGAAGACCATTGTTTGAGTAGACATATAGGTTATTTAGGTGACCTTGGTTAAAAAAAGAAGGTGGTTAGCGGACAGAAAACATTCCGTCCTACATTTTGGCACATGACACGTCGAAATCGGTTTTACGGGTGACAGAGAAAACTCAAACCAAAAATTGGAAATTTTATATGTAAATTCCCAATACTAAACGTACTGACGATCTTTAACGCGTATCTTTCATTTCTTTCTGAAAACGAAGCAGTTCAAGTAGTAAACTGTCATTATTTTTCATAAGAATGACGCCCTAAAGTTTGTCGTACTTATTTACTAACACCTTGTATAAGATTAATATTTAATTTTATATTAA
The DNA here is from genome assembly GCA_030710515.1 of Abscondita cerata. Lineage (NCBI taxonomy): Eukaryota > Metazoa > Arthropoda > Insecta > Coleoptera > Lampyridae > Abscondita > Abscondita cerata. The sequence goes on from JALBCR010000391.1 coordinate 28,029, forward strand.
TTTAACTACAACAGAAGACAACTAACTACAGGATCCCTCGATCATTATGACCCGAATTCAATAAATTAAAACAATAGGAGAAATATTTCAGTAGTTTGTCTCTTTGCTTTCACATAGTAGTATTATTTCTGCCTCTGGTTACTTTAACATTTTTTTAAATAAATAAAAACTGTTTTGTTTATTATTTATAGATTTATTTATAATATTAGATTAAATTACCACACTACGTGTAAGACACTATTTCTAGCAAAATTAAACCAACAAAAACCAATATTATGGAAACTTTATCAAGCATTGAGCGCGCACTCCCTGTGTGAGTATTTTGACATTTACTTAGTTTATAATCAATGATTTAATAAAGAAACCAACGCTTAAACAATGTTTGTTTTTAAAGTGCAACGAAACCTGAACGGTGTAAGTTGATTAACTCTGACTGTCTAGATAGATTTGTAGACACACTAAAAAAGTTACAATTAATTCATACACAAATTTCTACATCTACATACAAATAATTGTAAACATTATTGTTTTTGAGGATTGTGAATTTTTCTCAATCAGTTACAAAATGTAATGTGTTCCAGTTGATATGTTTATCTATTTCTGAAAGTTGCAAAAGGATTTTTAATTACAAAAACCTTCAAAATGAAATCTTTAAAACCGTGAACTAGGAATGAAAAAAAATTATTTCACATTGTTCAAAATTTGACAATAAAAGGTGTTTTGAACAGCTACTCCCCAACTACTACATCTAGGAATACTTATACCAACGAACACTGGGTTCAACATTTTATGCAAAAATCAACGAGAACATAAAAATGTTATCACTGAAATAAATTATAGGAATGTCAGTTTTACAATATTTTACTGAAACAAACAATGTGATATTTTAATAACAATTTAACAAGATTCAAATTACACAACAATGTGTAAATGGAAATTTATTATGATCCTTACCTACTTGTTAAAACATTTTTTACATTGCTTATAAAATTTACGATACTTTATAAGCAATTCAATAAGAAAGATAAACAATGATAGGGCTAAACCTGAACCCCAAAAAATAAAAAAAATATATACATTTTCAACGGTTAGAATTATAGGTTCTCCCTCGAGCTTTCCTGTGCCGTATGATGTTACACCTGATTTTGCAGTGGTTACGTTTTTTATATATTGGTCTATTATTCCGCTTTCAACTAATATGTAAACAAGTTCATTTAGAGTTAATGAGAAGTAATTAAACTTTTCGACTGCAAGAACGTAATCAATCTTACCTGTAAGGGAATTATCTTCAATTATGTGCGGTATTTCTAAAAAGGTTTTATTAAGAAAGTATTCATTTCCTAAAAAAACTGTAGCGCATAGATTTTTTGTGATGCAATCAAAAAACACTTCAACAAATTTATGAATCTTGACTTCGTGTATTAATGCAAACAACTTGTTATAACGATGTTTAGGATTTTTAATATGATTTCTAAACAGTGTGAAACCTACTTCGTCGGTTATAATAACTTGTAATTTGGAATTAGACAATTCCTCTAAATTTTGTATGCCTTGTTCGTAGTGAGGTACAGTTATAATTTCTACAATTTTTGAATTGATAATTGCTTGTATGTGAATGCTGTATACAATATAACTTATACAAATGAAACGTAGTGACCAAAGTACAGGAACTTTGTTAACGCACCCTAATATCGTCATTTCCCAAGTGTTTAACAAAATCAGTGTTATATCGCATTGATGTTGAACACACTTACTTCTATATTTGACAATTAACCACCAAATAATACATACAATTAAGAACGAAAATGCAATTACAGTCCAAACTGTTTTTGAAAAAATAACTTTTATAATTTCAATCAGTGGAATTTTTTTAGGTTTTGGAACGACCCATATTGCTTTTGGACTAACAAATACAGCAGTAGTAACTTGATTAATTACATTCCTTAAAACAATTCCAGCTACGACATATATAGGTTTTAAACTGGGTTTATAATCTATGACACTTGAATTTAAATGCATAGCTACAAAGTTCATAATAAATTTAGATACCACCAAGCCAAGTTGTGTAGTATCTTCAAGAGGCATTTCGACAAAATAATGAATTAAGCAGTTACTGTATTTTCCTAAAACTTTAGGAAATTCAATAGTAATATCTGAATCGCAAGTTTGCTCAAGAACCGAATGAAAAACTTTGCCACAATTATTGGAAATTGTTCGTGGATCACTAGTATACAATCGCTGATCCGTGTTTCCGTTATTAAATCTATTGAGCAACACCACAACATTATTTATTCCTTTACTCCAAAGTGTTAAGAAGAAATCTGCTATATATGGACGTGATGTAATTATAATCAATTTTACATTTGCATCTGAATTTTTAATAATTCTGTGTTTATTCAGTATTGCCGTTATAATTTCTTGAATGTTTTCTGTTGTACCCATATAAAGAACGATTCCCATCATAATACCAATTTTAGATTTTAAATAATGTAATTCTTTAATAGACAAGAATAGTCTAGGATTTGAAATGGTATTTGGAAAAACGTAATTGCCACTATCTGAATATATTATCAACAACGTTTCATCTTCTATAAAAACATCTTTTATCAGACGATTTATGCATTTATCCAATTTTATGTTAGCGTGCTTTTCATGCGTTAATGAAGAATTTACTGCCGAAGTGATTAATACAAGCACAAGCAATACTTTAAAACTGTGACCCATTTTAAAAGCTGCTATTATTTTCGACCTACACGTACCAAGACTGTCTACTGAATAGAAAAACTTGTTCGATTTATTTTATAAAATTGACACAGTATAATCTATAAGTCAATTTTGATTAATATTTAATATATTTATGAGCAATTTCTTTGAATAAATAACTGATAAAATTTTGTTACAGTAAAAATATTATTTATTATAACGGTATTGCCACAAAAAAACACTTTTTAAATTTGCGACTTCTAGTACTCATTACATTGACAGCATCTTGCTGCTAAACAAGTACAGTCGGCTTCACAAGTAATGAACATTTTCAAGTAGTATTTGTGAATAAAGCGATCGCTATCCTTCTAAGTTTAATTCTTTTGAATGACATCTCTTTTTCCTCTGTTTAAATGAAACCATTGCAACCATTTTGAAACTCATTAAGCGTACAAGGATCGCAATCGTTTCATTCTTTAGACTGTGACTTCTTCCACAAATAGTTACTACTTAAAATACCATTGCCTGTGACGGCGACTGTACAAAAAACTTTGAACAATCATAATTTGCCACATTTTAAACATAGAAAATGTTTTATGCAGTATGTTAAATGTCTGACAAGAGTCACATATCTTAGTTCTACAAAAATAGATTTAGTATTTGCGAATAAAGTTCTAACGGATGTAAAGGTTCACCTCGCTTATCTGATCACTTCTTAATAGAAATCTATGCTAAACGACAGTTAAATGTAAATATAAAATACTACAAATTAAACACAGAATTTATAACAAAAAAAAACTTTAAATCTTTTAACAATAGAACATTACACAAATTAAATAAATGTTGCTGAAGTCAATCGTAATACCATACTAACGTAAATTGTTTAGTGTCTAAACTTTATGAAAACGTTGAAAGTGTATTAGATAATTTTGCTTCCTTTAAAACATTTAAAAGACCAATGGAAGGTTCATTCAAATGGTATGATTACAATACTATAGAATTGTGTAAGTTAAGAGATAAATACTATAAAATAGCGATTTTAAATAAAACATCTGAAAATTGACTAAACTACAAGAAATCAAGGAATTTAGTTACTAAAACAATAAAATCATAGAAAAAATTGTATTTTGAAAATTTACTTAATCAAAACAAACAAGACCCTAAAAAATTTTGGAGAATAATAAACGAAACGGTCGACTGTAAACCTCATATTTTCAAAATTTTAAATTTTCAAAATAAAAAAATTAAAAATCCTAAAATTATTGCTGAAAGATGCAATCAATACATAACAGAAAGTATCCGTGATATTGTAGCAAATCATACAACAATAAGAAAAAATATTACCATCGTTAGAGATGATCGTTTCCAACTGAAGTTACCGAATTTGAAGTTTACCACATGTTGACAAAAATTAGAAAGTCATCGACAAGCGATACTTTAAATAAAAAAATATATGAATCAGCTGTAAACTTTTTTGTGAACAAATTAACACAGATATTTAATGCGTCTATAAAAAACTGTATATTTCCTTCTCAGTGGAAGAAAACAACGGTCACTCCTATACCTAAAATTGCACACGCTAAAAGACCAGAAGAATTTAGACCAATTAATGTTGTTTCATATGTAGAAAAAATTTTTAAAAAGCTAATTCTTCAGCAACTGTTATCCTTCAAAATTTCAAATTGCATCATCAAATGGTTTTCCAGAATCAAGGGTACTCTTGAAAACGACATTTTTTTAATTTCCCTGTATTTTAGCTAATGTTTTAATAATATTATACCTGATTATAGATTTACTAGTAATGCACAGTATTTTATCACAAATACTCTTTCTTGTAAAATGTAAGATAAACTTTTTCTCCATTTGTTTAACACTGTATATACAGCTTATACAGTCAGCCCGCTGATGATTATAGCTTAGATATTAAAACATATACCGTGTGTCCTAGGAAATCTGAAGCATTGGTTTTAACATGGGGAATTTGAAAAGTCTAATTTATATGTTTCCAAAGTGTTTTTAGGATATTTCCAGTATCAGAACACATTACAATGTGTACCAGAAAACGTTTTTTGTAAAAATTTATTAAATTCAACAAAACATATTAAAAATATTTCAAAAAATGTATCGCGTGATAAAAACCTTTATTTAAATAAACAGGTAAGAGCTGCGTTGTTGATGTTCGGCATGGCTAAGTTGTCTTAACGCATTACCACTAATTTATCACCAGGCCTAACGAAGGTTTAAATCCCCAGTCTGATTCCTTTTTTTTAAGTTGGGTTATTATTTTAAATGATTACCATTTAATTTAGGTCAATAACGAGATATTAGTTTAAATTTTTTAATTGAACTGGCAATAGATTCATAACCGGTTGCACAAATACAATTGAAACTTAAGCAATGTTTAAAAACTTTAGATACAAATGATAAAACCATAGCAACGATGTTTTTTAAGCATTGTTTAAGTTTAATTGCGTTGGTGCAACTGGTCCTTAGTAGAATATAATTCATTATTAAACATTTAGTGCCGTTTGCACCCACACAGCTTAAACTTAAGCGAGACTTAAAAACAATTGTTGCTGTGGTTTTAACAACTGTGTTTAAGTTTTTAAGCATTGCTTGAATTTAAGCTATGTTGGTGCATACGGCCTAATTTAAACGGTATTGGTGTTGTGATTTACAACAGAGGGTACAGCATTCGTGTCCGTTGTAACGGTGCAGTCTCGATGATAGTTGGCATCTAAAGATATTTCTACATAATTTTCCTGATCACGATCATGTATTACTGCTTTGTTACTTACAACAGGATGAACATTTTCAAATATAATTTTTTTATATCAACCACGTGAACAATCCTTTCCTTTAACGTCTTTTCCTTTACAAAAACTACTGTTCTGGAGCAATTCTAAGTAGAACATTCCGTTAAGATTGCCTTCGATAAAAAAAGGACCGAGAATTCTGTCGCGGAATAATCCAGTCCACACATTCATCTTTAAAGGATACTGGGTTCGCACCGCCACCGCCATGTTAGGGTTTTCACGCGCCCAGATTCTGCAGTTTTGACTATTAGGTTTATTGTGCAAAGTGAATGTGCTCTCATCAGTGAAAACAACGTTTCTCAAGAAATCCCTGTTGTTGTTGCAGGTCTCCTGCATTACTTCGAAAAACTCTACTCTGGAGTTATTATTGCCAGTTTGCAACTCCTGGCATATTCGAAGTTTGTGAGGGTTGTATCGTTGTTTTCGAAGAATGCATTGTACTATTGATTTAGAAACCCTTGTTTCTACCTGAATAGTACGCACTGATGTTTTATTTGTAACAGAAACTGCAACTAGGACAACTTCGGTGTTTCTCAAATCCAACTCCCGTGGTGGTTTGGGAATATCATCACTACGTATTCTAACAGACCCAGTTGTTATAAACTTATCTATAATTTTTTGAAACGTCAAATAACTCTGTATTTCTTCAAGCATTCCTAGAAAATTTTGTTGTATTTCACGGCAACTACTTCCACTAAAATGCAAACGAATAACAAATATTCGCTGCTCCAATGTTAAATTCTTCATTATGCAAATGTGTAACAAACTAATCGCAAAACTCAAACAATTATTTAAGAATCGAACAAAGAAATCTTGACACAAAGTACAAAATGTATTCTGATGTACCATTGTTTTTCGACGCTTGTAGCAGCCGCCTTACGTTTTGTTTTATTGTTCAAATGCTTCATTAATCACGTAAATGTAATTTCTAATTTTTTGTATCTACCTACAAAACAATTACAAGCAAACGTTCGTATGCAGTTTTACAATAATGCTATGCTGCTGTCTAGTACAAAACGGACAGCATTTCGAACATTCATTTAAGGACACTATCCCAATCGGTTCTTTTCTGGAGCACCATAAACATTTATTTATTATAAAAGATTGATTCAAACAAGACGATGATTGAACACTAGTAATTCTTGTTATTAATGTCAACAACTAAATTCATTTATTGTTACAAATTAAAACGTACTGAAATGGATTTAATATCGTTAAGTAGGTAATAATAACTAATATGTAGGTAACGCGTGATTCAAAAATTTTTTATTAAAGTGGACCATAAAAAAATTCACGTACGTCTATTCTAAATACATAAAACTGGATGTGTTGGACCTACCAAAGTACTTTTGAACTATTGAAGTCATCTGAATTATTAATTAAAAAAAATTGAAATTAAATCTGTCAGAATTGACAAATGTACAAGATAGGCTAAGATACACCTGTTATATCTTGCTTTGTCGTTCATGGCAACGTTTGATGAAAAATTTTTTGAATCACGCGTTATGTTTAATAATTTGAAAAATATTTTAGTAAATTTGTTGCCAATTCAAGTAAAAAATTGAAACTCTTAATAACATCTCTTTATTGAAAGAAATTAAACACTGTTCATTTAAAATAATAATACATTTAAAAAAAAAAGAATCAGTCTGGGGGATTTGAACCTTCGTAAGAATCGGCGATAAATCAGTGGTAATGCGTTTAGACAACTGAGCCACGCCTAACATGAACGACGCATCTCTTACTTGTTCATTTAAATAAAGCTTTTTACCACGCGATACATTTTTTGAAATTTTTTAATATGTTTTGTTGCATTTTAAATTTTTTACAAAAAACGTTTTCTGGTACACATTGTAATGTGTTCTGATACTGGAAATATCCTAAAACCACTTTGGAGACATATAAATCGGACTTTTCAAATTCCCCATGTTACCCCCAAAGCTTCAGATTTCCTGGGACACACGGTATGTTTGATATAGTTTTTTGTGCAATTTTTGGTAGTTACTTTATCTGTTATACAGGATGTCTAAACTCCGTAGAAGTGTTCCTTGGCCAATTCTAAGCTAAAGTAATTTATTTTATGCTTCAGTTTTTTTTATATAGGCCTTCCCTTTCAAGATATTGCGCTTTAAAATTGTTAAACCTACTGGGTCATGATCAGGATCTGATGAAGTTCTCTACATTCTTACCATTGTCATATCTGTCTATATAAAGCACAGTGTTACTATAGATTACAAATACATTCCAATAAATTACTTTAATTTTTGTAACCCTAACAGTTGGGGTGAGTCTGAACAAAATCATGACACTAATTATGTTTGGTATTTTTCTACGAGTTGCGTTAATTATTTATTAATGTACTTCGTTGACGATCGCTGCCCAGCATGTTTCGGGAAATGCTTAACTAATTTTCTAAATCAAGTTTTTGGAAGTCGGTGGGTTGGCTATTACGGTTTCCAGGTTTTAATCCGCTAGATTTTTACTTTTGGGGTCATGCGAAAACTCTGGTTTATCAGTAAGGAAAGCCAGCTACAAGAGAAGAACTTATTGGAATGATAGAACAATCATTTGCTCAAATCAGGACTAATCTTGAAAATTATAATTGGTAGGGGCAACTTAATCGAATAACTGAAATGTGTATAGCTGTTGATGAGGACACGTTGACAATCAATTAATTTTTTTGGGTCGTTAATAAAAGTTGAGTTTCTTAATCCATTGTAAATTGCTATCCTAGGTTTTCTATTATTGTTTCGACATATTAAATTAATTTTAAGTACAAGAACATCAAAAACATAACTCAGTAGAATTGACAAATTTAAAACGCAATATCTCAAAAAGAAATCCCTATAGGAAAAAACTTCAAAGAATAATTGGACACCCTGTATACAGTGAATGCATAATGAAAGGAACAAATTTGATTAAATTTAGGTGACAAATTTTAGGAAAAACCTTCGTACACGTCGATTACTATTTTTAATTGCTCAAATTTCCTTTTAAAAATCTAATACACAGGGTGATCCAGATACAAGTGGCAAAACAAAGTTTTTTTTTTTTAAATTAAATCTTTTGCATATTTTGATTTCTTGAAAAATTTAAATTTTTTGTATATATTATTTTATTTTCATGTGTTTACAAAATATTGACATTTGATGTTTGCATTTTGTAAATTTAAAATATCTAAATTCCTACTTCAATACGTTTTTTCGTAGATAAATGCATTTTTTTACGACAAGATAATCGTTTAATCAATTAAAAATATCAACAGCATATCAAATATGACTGATATTTAATATGATTATGTTTCAAATAAACACTGAGCAAAGATACCGTAAATGACTTACTTACAAAGAAATACAATAGTTTTTTGACAATACTTTGATAATTACTAATAATGTCTCGTTCCTATTATATACCGACAATCAGTAAAGCTAGATGTTGCATTTAGATGCTGGGAATTTACTTATTGTAACTTTAAATGACTATGTAAATTTATAAAATGCGAACATCAAACGTCAATGTTTAGTAAACGGTTGAAGATAGGTATAGAACATTATACTAAAAAAAAAAGAATTTTTCAAAAAAGCCAAATAAGAAAAAATATACAGGGTGTTCTATTTTAAAATAGGTAACCTTGTTTCGGCACTTGTATTTAGTTTTTAGTTCAACATTTGCGCAGATAAAATAGTAATCGACGTGTGAAGGGTTTAATCAAATTTGTACCTTTATTATAAACGTACTAAGTATATATTACGATAATTATTAATAAAATTGGTGTAAGCTTGCGATTTTTCTGGTAGAGAAGATGTTTTGATAAGTCAATTAGTAAGCCGTAGTCACGTTTGTGCCGGATATTAAGGGGTCTGTAGCCACTTTGCAAGCAGCCGGAATTTACCGTATAACTTGTTTTGGTGACAACGTATACTACATAGGAGTAACCAATAGATCGATGGGATCTAGGCTTGAAAAATATCGAGCAAACTGCCGTTTTTTGTTGATGTTGACTTACTTTTGGCATTGTTTTCAAGTTCAGAATGAAATTGTGAAGAAACAACAACAATTTGCAAACTTGACAGTTACTAAATGGTCTAATACTTCAAATTTATTGTTACTATGTGCTATAGAAACAACAGGCAAGAAAACAAAAACTACTGTCTAAATTTTATTCAAATTTTAATCATCACTTTGTTTAATAAAAATAGACGTTTCCTGAAAATTTCATTAAAATCGTTCGACAACTTCTAGATGTTGCAATTTTTCTGGAAGTCAGTATATTATCTGTCATGGTAACATTGATTTAAGGACAAAGATTAATTATGCGGTATTTAGTAGTACTCCTTAGATTTTAATTTTGCAATTTTTTTGTAAACTTTGACATTTTGACTAATAAACGATTTCGTCGGTGGGTGGTTAACCAATGTTTTCTTTTTATATAGGTAACTATAATGTTAAAAATATTATTGGGACTTTGTGTAACTGAAATGACCGCAAAAGTAGAAATCGGACATATCACGTGCATTTATTTACAAAATTTTCTCGACTCAATCGGTTGTCTATAAAAAATACGTTTAATAAACGAGACGGAATTCAATTTCAGAGTAGTATCGCAGTTATTAAAGCGAGAAGAATTAGGACAGTATATAGTAAAGCAAAACTTTAGTGCAGTTATTCGGACATGATTCGGGCGGTTGCTCAGAGAATTCTGAAATAACCTAGAGAGAGGAGTGTCTTCTTGGCATCGCAATCCCATTTATAAAGGAGACATTATCACTAACTAAAAAGTAGAAAAATGCTGCACGGGGGGAGGGGTGATACTAAGTGGGGAGGTTGGGCACGACAACTCTGAAGACATTGAAATTTAAGTTGTGAGATAATTCTTATCTTGGCGGCAAGTTTGTAATAATCAATTGTTGGTTTCTTAGATACTTTTCTTATTTTCATAACTGTTGAATAAAATTAGAAATGAAAATTTATCGAAATCATTATCGGCCAATCTGATGTTGATTTGATTACAATTTGTCTAATCCTGCAGTCATGTCTTTGAATTGATATGATATTGCAATATTTATAGAAGTTAAAAAAAATACCTAATACTTATGAATGTTGAAATTTTGTCAGTATTGAACCTTAGTCAAGGAGAAGTGAGACAATACAATTATGAGCCGATTTGCTAAAAGACTCAACACACATGCACCTATCTGTTGACAATTCTTACAATAGGTGTCAAAACATGATTATTGAAGTGTAAATAACTTACTCTATTTTTGAATTAAGTAATGCAGAGAAAAAAGTAGCAATGTCAAGATACCAGTTCACTGACACAAACTTACACACGCGCACGCACACATATTAGAAAAAGTGCACAACAAAAGAGAGACTATATGTACCGATATATACAGGGTATCCCAACAAAAACTTGACTACTCTATAATGTGAAAACTATAAAGTATTTCAAAATTTGCCGAGACACGTTGATCTTTGTTCTTGAGGGGAGCCTTTTGGACAGTCAATCCAACTCGATACGTTCATCCCCCTAATGCCTAGCCACCCCAACTTTAAAATTTCAAATGAGACTACCCCATTTGTGGCAAATCATTTTAAAACTCTTTCTATTGCAAATACAATGACACTTCGTTTTTATAAATAGGTTGAGATTTGACTGAATTATTGGTACAAACGAAAAGTTACAAACCAACTTACGCGTAGTAATTTCTACGGAAATACTCGCCACTCATAAGTTTTTTATTGACTACACACGACCACATTTACCTATTTTTGTTGATGTGTCTATCAGTTTACAATAAAAATCAGAAAGAGGACAAAAAGCTGAAGCAAATAATAAGTCAGATACTAATTGTTTTTTTGTCGATAATAAATTCGTGCTGTAGCTTTAGCGCAATCATTATTTCGATAATAAATTGCAACAATTTCTACTCTTTCCGCAACTAAATAAACTATTTTTAAAACCCGTTTAAACTTTCAAGATCAAACTAAAATTAACGATTTTTTGGTCACAAGCAAAAAACAGCGCATTTTTTGTGACAGTGTTTTGTTATTCAGAGAAGATCTAATTTTCTATAGACTTATTATAAACAAAAAAACAATTAGTATCTGACTTATTATTTGCTTCAGCTTTTTGTCCTCTTTCTGATTTTTATTGTGAACTGATAGACACATCAACAAAAATAGGTAAATGTGGTCGTGTGTAGTCGATAAAAAACTTATGAGTGGGGAGTATTCCTGTAGAAATTACTACGCGTAAGTTGGTTTGTCAACTATTCGTTTGTACCAATAATTTAGTCACATCTCAACCGATTGCTAAAAACAAAATGTCATTGTATTTGCAATGAAAAGAGCTTTAGTTTACTTAAATTAAATGACTAAATTATTAGTACAAGAATGGAATTTGTATTACACAATTAACAGTGGTTCTGAAGTGTATGGTAACTTGAAAACCTGGAAAATCATATAATTTGGGAGGACCAGGAACTTAAATTTCATCAAAACACAAATTGCAAAAGACTACTCAATAGTATTTTAAATTTCTTTAATTTATCTTTTGTCAAATTCGGTTGGCATTAATTAATTGTCATTGTACGTGTACGCCATTGAACTAATATTAAGAAATTCGTGCTTTATTTATTGTTATTTTGTTTTTACATGTTTGATTACATGTTTAACCCCCTGAGGAAAGGTGTGATGGCCTCGTTGGAATAGGTCTCATTCTGTTATAATTTTTCATTAATTCCTATTCCATCTTGATTTCACTCATCACAGTTCTCCGAAAGGTATTTTATTTTATTATTGTGCTTACTTTAAAAATTGTTAAAGTTGGGGTAGCCATTTAATCTCATTCCGTAAAATTAGTTTTTTAACAATTTTTTCATTTAAGTTATGGGTCTTTTCGTTTTCTAACCGTGGACGTAACATTAAGCAAAAGCAAATCCAAACGAACGTGACAAACTATACCAAATTTACGAACAGTAATAGGTACAGGGTTTAATATAATTTAAATACATACAATTTGTAGAATTAGGGAAAACATTTCGATGAAAATGAAACACAAACAATCAAGGCGCTGAATTCTACTAAGTTGCATAACGTACACCCTACATTTAAAAACCGCAACAACAAAATAAAATAAACGGACTCAAACTCTAAATAAGTAAAGGTGCAACGGTTTACATTATGCAAGGACGTTTGCACAACCAGGTGTAGAATCTGATGAATATAATATATAATCTTAATAAACTTAAGTTTTTGGCGATAAAGTTGCAAAAAAAGGAATCAGAACACACCACAAAGAAGATTATGGGTTGAAGAAAAATAACTACAGTTGATCGGTTACAAACAAAAACCGGAAATACCTAAAAACATATCTAAGAAATTAAATTAAAAGTAATGAACTTCAGATGAGAGGTATTTGTAAATTCATTCAAGATAATCTGATTACTCTATAAGGATGCAAGTAATTTCAAGAAAAATTGAAAAAACAAAAATAAAACTAGAAAGATGTGAAAATAGGACATGTTAGTATATTATACTAACGACCAGTATTTATGTCTCTGATTAAAGTTAATTTTTGGTTAATTTTAAAAAGACAACTGTGGCAACAATTATTACCATGACAGTAAACCCAAAATTTAAGTTAATCCATGACTGAAATACTAACCGGGTAATACTGATCAAATTTTTCAATAAATAGTAATGATCAACTAAACTTCGTTCTAACTTTATTAAACTATAAATCAACCCAACACCACGAAATGCCTACACTGTTACCAATAGACTAATAATACTAATACTTTCCTAAATACAAATTCTTTTCTATTTATTGTTAGATATGGTTTTGCAAACAAAGTGACAATTATCATTGGATGGAATCAAGACCGACGGGAAATTTCCCAGCATGCTGCTATTACGAAATGATCAGCCTAAAAGGAAGAAAAGCAAGGACTTCTGTTATTCTCAATTGCAAAACAACCACTTTAGTTGTTAAACCTTGCCAATAATGTAATCTAAAGTACCAGGGAACGTATCACACGATGAACTTTAAACGCAAACTAATAAAGCGACAAGACGTCATATAACCATACCTCATCTCAAATTGACTACAATTATTACCCATAGAATCATCATGCACGCAATCGTATTCCCACCGCAAAAGAAAATATCCTTAAACTATTATCTTTACAAATTTTAATTGGTTCAAAAACAAAACGGTCATACTTGAGAAAGTAGGCGCTGTTAAAAACTTTTCTAAACCAACAATCAAGAAGCTAAGAGGGCAAGTCCTGGGGATGATTAGTTTTTGCTTAAGTTTTGAAGTTACACTTTAAACTCCATTTAACCCAATGTTGGAAAATAATCTCAAAAGAACAAGACTAATAAATTATATATAATATTTCTAACCATCATTTCCAACTTGTTTGATTCTCAAAAAAAACTTCTTAAAAGAGATGAATGAGGCTCGTGTTTTAAAAATTACTAGCTATTGTAGCATTATTTGTTACAATTCTATCAAATATATTTTTTGACAAATTTGCTTTGATGGTTTACGTTATCTAGACTTTAATTCACAACACTTTTATCGATTTTCTAAAACCAGTTCAAGCACCGTCACAAGCATAAGGTTGAAGCAATTGACTGAAAAGATAAAGAAGGTCTCCATTAATAAAAATAGAGTTTTTTAAGGTGCACCAAGATTATTTATTAGTTAAAAACAGATCCTTGAGTACTTCAACTTCAACTTTAATCAATTTTTTTAAATCTACTATTATGATCTACAATTACCTCACAATTTAATTTCTTTCCACATTTATGGATCGTCTAAAGTATGATTTACCCACTAATACAACAACGACACTTTACTTTATTCTACTAGTATCATAAACGTTCCAAAATAAATAGCAGCTTTCACTAATTTTAATCATTCTTAAGGTAACATGCGTTGTTAAAGCGAAAATAATTGTTTAAAAAACTTTAATTATTAATTAATTTTTTTGTAAACTAAATGTCGTTTTTACTGGTGTTTTTATCGCGGTTTAACCTTTTCGTACGGAGTGGTTAAAACGTTCTCTAAGACATTTATAAAATACGTAACTATTTTTTTTTATTTGATTTAAAGTGCATCAACAGCTTAGGTTATTAGCACTTTATTCTTGTGCTATCTTGGCTTGCCTATTAGGTGTTCATGGTTTAGATCTCATTTAATATATCGCATTCACTCGAGAATCTTGTAAGGCGTTTAGCGGCAAACGGATCATATTTCAAGATGTCAGGAATTTCTCACCTTGCAAGTCATATTTGTCTCTCAAGTGATGGATTTCCGGACATTACGCTAGAATGTGTTGCACGGTCAAGATATCTCTCACATTTTGGGGGCGCAACGCTTTTTACGAGGTACGATGATGTAATGGTCGAATAACCTAAACGAAATCTTGTAACCACTACATGCTCCCTACGCGTCAATAGCCAGTTTTGCTGCCGCTTATAGATTTGGTTATTTCCCTTAAAAACCCGTCACTTTGTGCCCATTCCTCTTTTTATTTTTCGAGGACTTTAGATTTTATAGTGGACACATGCAATTGTTTCATTATTTTTAATGTTTTTATGTCCTCGGTGTGTTCCATTGTCCATGGCGGGTTATGGGGAATATTAGTCCGATCTTAGACGAACAAAACTAGAAATAACTCTCGCGCTATAGCGCGAACTATGTACATAGATGTAGGGAGTGTACCTGACGTGGGTGGAAAAATTGATATCCCTTACTAGCATTGGCCTAACTACGTTGCCACTACCCCACAAGAGATTGAATGCCCGACTCGGCATACAAACTAGATCTCGGAGTCGTATAAAACGCTCCAATGACGTACCTGATACTTGCATTATGGACGGAGTTTAGATAATTTAAAGTTGATAATGCCGCAGAACCCTATCTAATTTGGATAGGACTATAGATTTATAAAGGAAAAGAAGTTGATCACTGCAAGCGCTCTATTTGGTATGCGAGATACATATAATGAGGTTTAGCGCTTTCATAAATTTACTTTTGATATTTTCTATGTGACGTTTCCAAAATAGTAGGTCAATAAAAAGGTGCACCTTATTAAATTTAATTATAATAAAAATGATATTACCATGGTTTTGATACCCTAGGGTATCATTTTCACATTTAATTAAGTATTATCTAAAAATTACAAAAAATTAGGTTATGTAAGTGGGTGGAATCTGCTGCTACTCATCAACAAATAGAAAAAAGCATATTTAGATTATAAATTTTAAACTTATGTAACATATTAAAAAAGTAACGTAATCGTAACGTTTGAGAAAAGGTTTTTAATTTAATTTTAACTTTTGGCTTGCCCATGTTAAGAAAATGTATTCCGTACACGTACAAAGCCGAAAAGGAAATGTTGAATTCCAACTCAAGCGATGAAATACCAATAAATTTTTGAAGTCAAATGTTAGCAACCAACAATACATCAAACAATCGGTAAGTCTAAAATGCTTTTAATAAAATTGAAATTAGAAAATATCTAAATAAATTGTTTAGTAATATAAACCTTTTCAAGAATTAAGATTATTTGGTTATCATTGGAGACATGTAATAAATTTAATTTAGAAAAAGGTTCGTAGCAATGATTAGTTTCAAGAAGGTGGTTAGCAAAATTAGATTTATTAGATTGGTTAAGTCTAATAACTTTAAAGTGTTCTTTAAATCTGATAAGAAAGGATCTTCTAGTGTAGCCAACATAATTGAGGGAACAAAAATTACAAAAAAGAAAGAAAACAATTAATAATACTATTAAAGTAAGTTATAGGAGTGAATTTAAAATCAGAATTGTTTTTGATGGATAAAGCAGTAGAAAGTTGTAAACGTTTTTTCTTTAAAATTCTTAAAATAAGTTGATCATTGTAGCCATTGTTAATAGCAATAAATTTATTGAAGTTTAATTTTGATAAAAAAATTTTATAGTATAAGAGGAATGGTCAAGAGTCTATGGATAAACGAGTGGAAAGTAGTTAATTTGTGAGACCAGTGATGATTAGATTTATAATTTATAATAGTGTCAACAAAGGTTGGTTTCCTGTATATCTGAAAAGAAGTAATACCTTTATTTAGAGTGATCATTAAGTCCAAAAAAAGGAGTTTGTTGTTAACTGAAAATTCAAGAGTAAATTGAATTTCACTAATAAATGAATTAAAAAATTCTTTTAAAGTTAAGCTTTCTTCATCAGAACCGTAAAAAATAATGAGGATATTGTCTACGTATCGTTTATAAAATAAACATTTTTTAATTAAAGGATTGTTATTAGTAAGTATTTTGTTTTCTAGGTGATTCATAAAGATTTCAGCGAGTAAGGGACTGAGATTAGAACCCATACCTAAAAAAATTTCAGAAAAGTTTCAGAAAAAATTTTGTTATTAAATTTAAAAAAGTTTTGTTCAACACCAATCATAATTAATTGATTAATAATTTGAGTATCAACGTAATGACTAGGAACTGAACGTTGGTGAGGAGCAACAGATTGAACCCTTACATTATTATTGACATGTGTTAGATCATTGTTCTAAATTAAATATTAAAATTAATATTACCTGTCGACAAAGTTGCTTAATGCAAACCATTGCGTACGTGATCGCTAACACGAGTCGACACTAGATGTCGCAAAACTTACAGTTTAAATATTAAATATTAAATATTAAATATTCGGGCTGTTAACCTACACAGATTTTTGAATTTTTTAAATAATTAGAAAAATATTCATTTTACACATTTTTGTTTTAAATAAAAGTTTTTTATAATTTAATTATACACTTTTGTTTAAACTAATTGTTGGTGCGATAAGTAATTACAGAGATATAACAATCACGTAAAAAATTTTGTTTTGCGGTAAATGGTTTATGTGTACGTTAAGGTAGGTTTTTTCTTTCTCTTTAGTAAACCTTAAATATTTCGGGATTAATTATTTTTTTACTTTTTACGATTGCACTAAATTTTATTTAAAACTTTTCTCATTTAACCTTTAGTGTAGGTATAACAGGAGCCGATATCCCTATACAGGGTGATCTGGATAGAGCTAGCATTAAAAGTTTTTTAACTTACACATAAATCTAAAACTTAAAATTTGGTAGCGAAAATAGTTGATCATTTTTGTTCTACTTAAAATATTTTTAGACTTTCAGCTATACAAGATGTGCCAAAAGTAGCTGTAAACTTTTTTAGTTTATATAACATAAATTATGTTATCTTATTCTAGACCATTTTTGATATATGCAATTTGTTTTCAAAAAAGTGGTGTTTGTAGTAGTTAAGATGCCATTTAAAGAAACTGACTATTTTATCATTTTTGATTGTGATATTTGAAATTGCTTGTGTACATGTGGTAGAAAATGGAACTCCCAGTAGTACATCGGGAGTAAGTTTGGAATTCCAGTCAACTGCACCATACATTTGATTTTAATATCTCTGGTTTGCGAGATACACATTTTTTCGTTAGCTATTGCAAAAACCATTAAAAAAAATAACATATGTTAAAAAGGTCAAAGTTAAGGATAATGTATGTTATATAAACTTATAAGGTTTGTATTAAAATAAGAAAGTTGATAGCAACTTTTAACACACGCTGTATAGCAGAAAGATTGATTTTTTTTAAGTAGAACAAAAATAATGTTTTTTAAAGTTTTTTTTTTATTTATCTGCAAGTTGAAAAACTTTTAATGTACGCTTATTGCTGATCACTCTGTATAGGGATATCGGCTCCTGTTATACCTACAGCAAAGGCTAAATAAAAAAAATCGTTACTTAGTTTCAGATTTACAATTAGTCAATTGGTTTTGGAAATATCGACGAAAACCCAAAAATAGCGAATTTCGTGGTATGCCAATAAATCCGAGTCTAATGAGTAATATATAGAAGGCATTGAATTTTAAATTGAACATGAATTTAACTAATGACTTCTTGAAAAGCAACATGTTTTGGAACAAATTGCCAAATATGAGTGTGTGAAGAAAACAAATCAGAAAAATCGTCGTTAATTTAATTAATTATTTGAACTTTTGAACAACCTACAAGTAAATACATTATTCAAAATGAAAATAGCAACGGCAGAAAAAGTGCTGAAAAGAATTAATAAGTACTCTAGCATCATTCAAGCCCGTAATGTAAAATGTAATTACCAGATTTGCAAAATGACGTCTATTTGAATCAAAACATTTTTGACAATTGGTGACTGTTTTTTGTACAACCCTAGAAAGTGTATTTTTTATCATATTTTTAAATGTGTCTAAAACTCCTTGTCTTAGGATTTCTATGATCGCAGGACGATCAAATTTGTAGACCTCATTCTTTGTGTGACCCCAGAGGTAGAAATCTAATGGCGAAAGATCAAATGATTTTAAAAGCCAAGATATAGGACTATTTAAAAAAATATTTTTTTTGTCAAACTGCTCTTTTATAAAATTTTTGATTTAAATGATATTCTCATCCGGACATCCATTCTGTTGAAACCAAGTTCTTCTGAACTCATCTTTGGTTAGAGTAGCTCGTAAAGCCGGTACAACTTGGTGTCGCAAAAGTTTTAGGTACCTTTGTCTGTTTAAGCTGAAGTCAAACAAAAATGGTTCTACAAGTCAATTTTCTGAAATTATTAATATTTTATAATAAGTGTCAAATTAAAAAAAGTAAGTTAGATCCCACACCAAACGTTTGTTCCATATCTGGCCAGTAGACGCCTCTCTGCCACCTTGTGAAGGTTTTTCACAACCCAATGATGAGTGTTGTGCTTACTAAAAACTCCACAGTTTGTAAATCTGCTCTCATTGGACCACAAAACATTATTTACAAAATCGACATTTTTATTACACTTTCTAGAACCCCACTCACATAGATGCATTTGTCTTGGAAAATCAGTTTCTTTGAGTCCCTGAACTATTGTGGGTTTGTATGGATTGTCTTATTCTTTTTTAACACCCTTTGTACCGTAAGTTACGACACACGATTTCTCGTTCTATAGTTCTTTCCGATCCACTAGGGTTTTCGTTGACGGCTTGTAAATCGTTTCTGTCTGGATTTTTATTTTTAACGTTGTATCTGCTTCTAGAAAAGCCCATGGTTAATTAAATTAACTACAATTTTTCTGAATTGGGTTTAAAAGGCTGCAATCGTTTGAGGTAAATTTCTAAATACCTTGCTGAGGTAATGTCGGCATTTTGGTGTAACTTCAAGTACACCGCTAACATGTTAAACTTTTCTTCATTTGAATAAGGAAGTCGGTGGTTTCTTAAATGGAAAAAGATGTTACTTATAAAAACCCTATTTGACAACTAAATCATAGCCTCCTTAGACCTAATTTTGATAATACACAAATCTTTTATGCACTTGTGAGACATCACTAGACTGAAAATTTGCCGCTCTTTCCAAAAATCGAAAAATACGATATGGCGGTCGAAAGAAAAGTGAAAGTTGAGGTGGGTTGCGGGATACC
This sequence comes from Abscondita cerata, assembly GCA_030710515.1. NCBI lineage: Eukaryota > Metazoa > Arthropoda > Insecta > Coleoptera > Lampyridae > Abscondita > Abscondita cerata. The sequence continues at coordinate 48,035 of JALBCR010000391.1, forward strand.
AAAAAATAAAATGTTGTATACGCTATCTTATTCCTCTTAAAAAAGTGCCTAAATAATGTTGCATTTTGACAACTTTTAAATTAACCTTTTTGGATTTATTGGCAGAAAACTAAATCCGCTATTTTCGGATTTTTGCCGATATTTCCAAAACTAGTTGACCGATCGTAAATTTGTAGCCCGGTAACAAATGCACTAAGTTTCCTCTAAAACTTTCCCTATTTAACCTGTGCTGTAGGTATAACAGGAGCCAAGATTCCTGTATAGAGAAACAAATCTGGGACTCACTTTATAAACAAGGGAACTCTGTAGGCATCTACGCATCCACCTTACAATTCTTATCACGATAGAAAAATTATTAAGATTTTTAAGTAATGTTTAATCAATTTGTGTAACGTACTTTTCTTATCTATAAAAATAAGAAAGAAAAGGTTTCGCATTTCAGAGTACTACTACTCTCAATTATGGGGATGTAAAGTAAACCTCCGTAGAAGTTTTTAAAATTTGAATATGTTGTAAAACATACAAAACTACATATAATTGTGAAGGGATAGGAAAAGTACGTTATAACTATAAACTAAGATTATAAAAATTAATATACAAAATAAGTCGTAAGTGGTGGTGTAATATGGGTAAGAATATCAGCGGTAAAGTTGGCATATTATATTCATTAGTGATGTTAGATATATTATCCTTCTTTAAAGTAATCAGTGCATTTTCAATTAAATTTAAAGCCCCGTAAAAAATATACTTGAGTCCAACATCCGCAATGTCATCGCTTTTCTGGAGAAGTCAAAACTTCATTTTGTACTTATTTTTACCCAAAAATTGTACAATTTGCCCAATAAACTATTGATCTTCATAAGCAACTGCGTAATATTTATTTAAATTGATAATGATCGATAGATAAATGACCGAACCTTACTTCACATCTGTTTGTGACTTTTCATTAATGTCGTCTATGTTTAAAAAAAAATTGTCCGGTATAAATGTTTTCCCGTTCTTTTGACTTCTTGTGGGAATATAAATTCATGTTTTAAATCATTACAAATATGTTTGAGTGATTGTATTCGATTCGATAGATAAACATTTCTTAATGCTAAAATTGATCATTGTCGAATGAGTTGACAGCACTTCTAAATAGCTTTTCACATGTTGATTAATAATTGTTGTCATAGTGGATGCATTTATCATTTGTTTATTTTAATTCTTAAAAAAGTTTTGTATCAGGTTTATATATTTTTGATGTCCATTAACGATTTGGAATTTTTGAGGATTTTTAGCAAACATGGACATGGTCTTTCTTGTCTAGAATGTCAGAAAGTACGTTTTCGCAAAACTTTCTATTGTATCAATATCTTTATTAGTTATTGACTCTATTAATATACGTCAGTCGTATCCAACAACGAGCAATAAGTTTTATAGACATACGGAAATTTTTATATTGAGAGATTCCTCGATGATCCGAAAACATTCGTAAGTGAAGTCATCCATATTTAGTCAAAATGAAATTTGAATCAAAATTTAAAATGGATGTGTGAAGATATGTATTATGCGATTCAAATAAATGTAGGTCCTCTAGGTTGTCCCAAAATTAGCTGAATTCCTGTTCAGAAATTGGTAGTAGATAAGCGAGAATTTAGTAAAAAAATTGGTTTTTTTTTCAAAAATGATAAGTCATTTAAAATATAAAGTTTAATTTTTTTTTGACATATTAGACTAAGTTTGTCAAATTAGTGACATATGGCATTTAGTCTCCCCAACATGAGAATGTTGCTTTAAGGTAACAAAATTAATTGTGAAAAAAAAATTAAAATAAGTATTTTTTTATTAAATATGTCACACCAACGGCAGACAACGGCAATTTCCCAAAAAAACGATGTTGTCATGATAGTCGGAGGCTTTTCATGTGGGTCAAAATAAAGTGTCGGGTGATTCGCGAATGTTAACGGCAACACATTTTATAAACAAAATATTATCGACAGACCTTTGGAGAAATATTTGGCACAGTCAAAAAAAGCGAAAGATACAATTCACTATTATTAACACGATAATGCCGTTTTGTAAGTAGTACGCCAGCGCTGGAATAACAAAGAAGTACGTACAACGCATGCGTATTTTGTTATGGCAAAAAATGCCATTATAATACCTTAAACAATTCCGTAAGACGCCACAAAAATTCCATCAAATTCTACGCAATGCCACAAAATATTAGACAATGCCAAAAATGCTACTAAACTTGCTCGTAATACTATGCAATGCCAAAGACTCGTACACCAAATGCTATCAGCAAATTACCCCTTGTATGTATCCAAATGATCCTCCTAATGTTTCAATATTTCTTGTTTACTTATTTAAATTTGTTGATTCAACAAATTTGTTTGGTTGACAAACAAAATCTGGTCATTTTTTGAAGACCATTGTTTGAGTAGACATGTAGGTCATTTAGGTAACCTTGATCAAAAAAAGAAGGTGGTTAGCGGACAGAGGACATTCCGTCCTACATTTTGACAAATGACACGTCGAAATCGGTTTTACGGGTGACAAAGAAAACTCAAACCAAAAATTGAAAATTTTACATGTAAATTCCCAATGCTAAACGTACTGATGATCTTTAATGCGTATCTTTCATTTCTTTATGAAAACGAAGTATTTGCGAGCATTCAAGTTTAAGAAGTAAACTGTCATTATTTTTCATAAGAATGACGCCCTAAAGTTTGTCGCACTTATTTACTAACACCTTGTATAAGATTATTATTTATTTTTGTATCAATTTAAGGACAATAGAAGACAACTAACTACACGATCCCGATCATTATGGCCCGAATCCAATAAATTAAAACAATAGGAGAAATATTTCAGTAGTTTGTCTCTTTGTTTACACATAATATTATTTCTGCCTTTGGTTACTAACATTTCCTTTAATAAATGAAAACTGTTTTATTTATTATTTTTATATTTATTTATAATATTACGTTAAATCAACACACTACGTGAAAGAAACTATTTCTAGCAAAATTCAACAAACGAAATCTATATTATGCAAACTTTATCAAGCATTAATTAAAAGTGCGCAAACTCTCTGTGTGAGTATTTTAACATTTAATTAGTTACATACAAATAATTGTAAACATTATTGTTCCAGTTTATATGTTCATCAATTTCTAAAAATTACAAAAGGCTTCTTAATTGCAAAAACCCTTAAAATAAAATCTTTAAAACTATGAACTAGGAATGAAGAAATATTAAGTCACATTGTTACAAATTTGACTCCCGAACTCCCCAACTACTACATCTAGGAATGCTTATACCAATGAACACTGGGTACAACATTTTATGCAAAAATTAACGAGAACATAAAAATGTTATCACTGAAATAAATTATAGGAACGTCAGCTTTACAATATTCTGCTGAAACAAACAATGTGATATTTTAATAACAATTTAACAAGATTCAAATTGCACAACAATGTGTAAATGGAAATTTATTATGATCCTTACCTACTTGATAAAACATTTTTTACATTGCTTATAAAATTTACGATACTTTATAAGCAATTCAATAAGAAACATAAACAATGATATGGCTAAACCTGAACCCCAAAAAATAAAAAAAATATATACATTTTCAACGGTTAGAATTATAGGTTCTCCCTCGAGCTTTCCTGTGCCGTATGATGTTACACCTGATTTTGCAGTGGTTACGTTTTTTATATATTGGTCTATTGTTCCGCTTTCAACTAATATGTAAACAAGTTCATTTAGAGTTAATGAGAAGTAATTAAACTTTTTGACTGCAAGAACGTAATCAATCTTACCTGTAAGGGAATTATCTTCAATTATGTGAGGTATTTCTAAAAAGGCTTTATTAAGAAAGTATTCGTTTCCTAAAAAAACTGTAGCGCATAGATTTTTTGTGATGCAATCAAAAAACACTTCAACAAATTTATTAATCTTGACTACGTGTAATAATGCAAATAAGTTATTATAACGATGATTAGGGTCATCTTTATGATTTCCAAACAGTGTGAAAGCTACTTCGTCGGTTATAATAACTTGCAATTTGGAATTAGACAATTCCTCTAAATTTTGTATGCCTTTTTCGTAGTAAGGTACAGTTATAATTCCTACAATTTTTGAATTGATAATTGCTTGTATGTGAAAGCTGTATACAATATAACTTATACAAATGAAACGTAGTGACCAAAGCACAGGAACTTTGTTAACGCACCCTAATATCGTCATTTCCCAAATGTTTAACAAAATCAGTGTTATATCGCATTGATGTTGAACACACTTACTTCTATATTTGACAATTAACCACCAAATAATACATACAATTAAGAACGAAAATGCAATTACAGTCCAAACTATTTTTGCAAAAATAACTTTTATAATTTCAATCAGTGGAATTTTTCTAGGTTTTGAAACGGCCCATATGGCTTTTGGACTAAAAAATACAGGAGTAGTAACTAGATTATATACATTCCTTAAGACAATTCCAAATACGACATACATAGGTTTTAAATTGGGTTTATAATCTGTGACACTTGAATTTAAGTGCATAGCTGCAGAGTTTATAATAAATTTAGATACCACCAAGCCAAGTTGTGTAGTATCTTTAAGAGGCATTTCGACAAAATAATGAATTACGCAGTTAGTGTATTTTCCTAAAACTTTAGGAAATTCAATAGTAATATCTGAATCGCAAGTTTGCTCAATAACCGAATGAAAAACTTTGCCACAATTATTGGAAATTGCTCGTGGATCACTAGTATACAATCGCTGAGCCGTGTCTTCGTTATTAAATCTATTGCGCAACACCAAGACATTATTTATTCCTTTACTCCAAAGTGTTAAGAAAAAATCTGCTATGTATGAACGTGATGTAATTATAATCCATTTTACATTTGCATCTAAATTATTAATAACTATGTATTTATTCAGTATTGCGTTTATAATTTCTTGAATGTTTTCAGTCATATCCATATAAAGAACGATTCCCATCTTAAAACTAATATCAGATTTTAAATAATGTAATTCTTTAATAGACAAGAATAGTCTAGGATTTGAAATAGTATTTGGAAAATTGTATTTGCCACTATCTGAATATATTATCAACAACGTTTCATCTTCTATAAAAACATCTTTTATCACACGATTTATGCATTTATCCAACTTTTTGTTAGCACGTTTTTCATGCGTTAATGAAGAATTCACTGCAGAAGTGATTAATATATACACAAGCAATACTTTAAAACTGTGACTCATTTTCAAAGCAGCTATTATTTTCGACCTACACGTACCAAGACTGTCTACTAAATAGGAAAAATTGTTTGAGTTATTTTATAAAATTGAGACAGTATAATCTATAAATCAATTTTGATTAATATTTAATATATTTATGAACACTTTCTTTGAATAAGTAACTGATAAAATTTTGTTACAGTAAAAATATTATTTATTATAACGAAATTGCCACTAGAAACACTTTTTGAATTCGCGACTTCTAGTACTCATTGCATTGACAGCGTTTTGCTGCAAAAGAAGTACAGTCGGCTTCACAGGTAAAGGACATTTTCAGTAGTATTTGTGAAAGAAACGATCGCTAATCTTCTTAGTTTAACTCTTTTGAATGACACCTCTTTTTTCTTTGTTTAAATGCAACCATTGCCTGTTGTGGTTAGTTATTTTAAAACGGATGAAGCGTAGAAGGATTGCGATCGTTTCTTTTTTAGACTGTGACTTTCAGTTATTCACATTTAAAATTGAAAATGAAAATAATGAAACTAAAACAAGAACTTTAGTTTTCGCATCAAAATACAATTTGATGTATACGCACTCGGAATTTTTTGAATAAACAAGTACTTGTAGCGGCAATATAGAGGGTGTCCCACGGAAAAGTAAACATAAGTTTAATCTATGAATATTATTATTTGAATATAAGTTATCTGATGGTTTGCGTATTATGAAAATTATTTCAAAAAATGGTGATTATGCCCCAATCTTAAGAAGACAGAGGTTTCTTGTTTTCATTTAAGTAATAGAGAAAAAAGTAGAAAACTCAATGTTATCTTTAATAATACATAGTTAAACTCTAATTTTAACCCAGTTTATATGGGAGTAACTTTAGATACGTTTTTAATTTACAAAGATCATTTAGAAAAAGTTAAACAAAAAAAGAAAATAAGAAATATATATATATATATATAATCAAAAGCCATATTTTACCACAACTATGGTGTGTGGCTATTTACATTTTAATATGAACACATCTGTCTGTCACTATAGAATTTCACTTTTCTAATTCACTTCAATGTATATGTAAATTTAGTCCACTCTTATTTGTTTTTATTTGTGCTTCTCTCCACTTACATCCTCTTCTATCCAATATTTCTTTTATTACTTTATCCCATGTCTTTTTAGGTCTTCCTTTTTTTTCTTATTTCCTGTTCTAGCTTCCCATACTTTTTAACTGGTCTCGTCTTATCCATCCTTTGTAGATGTCCCCACCATGCTAACTGTCTTTGTTCTATATATTCTGTTATTGATGTCAATCCTAAGTCATGTCATATTTTAGTATTTTTAATTTTATCTCTTCTTGTGACTCCTTTTACTCTACGGAGATACTTCGTCTCAGTTGCTTGTGTCTTATTTTTTTGTCGGTTTTTTAGTATCCACGATTTACAGCCGTATGTTAGTATAGGTCTATATACCACTTTGTATACATTGATTTTGGTCTTGTACGACACTATCCTGTTGTTAATTTCGTTTTCTTTTCCTCCTGTGTTTTCTATTTCTACTCCAAAGTATGAATATGAGCAGACTTGTTTGATTTGTTTTCCGTCTACTTTAATGTTTAAGCTTTGATGGTCTCCTATTGCCATTACTTGTGTTTTATTTTTATTCATTTCCATTCTAAATTCTATTAGTGTCTTATTCCATACTTCTAAATTCTCTTCCAGTTCCGACTCGTTTGATCCGATTATCAATGTCATCAGCAAACACTGCTTCTGATATTTTCATTTTCTGTAGATTCTAATAGCCTATCCTAATTTTTTTTACATTGTTTGTACAAATATTTATAATGTCATCTATATAGATTATAAACAGAAATGGACTCAAACCTCCACCTTGTCTCAATCCCTCAGTCGTTAGAAAGGCTTCCGATCTTCTGTTTTTGCTAATAACTATATTAACTGTGTTGCTATATAGATTCTGGATTGCTCTAATTAGTTGCCGATTTACACCTCTTTTCTTTAAACTGTCCCAAACTCTAATTCTAGGTACCTTGTCAAACGCTTTAACTAAATCAATAAAAGCTAATACTGCATTACGGCCTTGTTTTAATGTTTTGTCGATAATCTGCGCGACTGTAAATATGTGATCGTGCACATTTCCACCCTTTCTAAAGGCGCTTTGCGCTTCGTTTAAATTCATCTCAACTTCTTCCCTAAGACAATTATCCAAAATTTTCTCAAATACTTTTAATGCACTACGTAGCAAAGAAATTCCTCTGTAAATGTTGCAGTCCTTGGTGTCACCTTTTTTATGTATTAGCCTAATTAAAGTTACTTCCCAATCTTTTGGTATGCATTCTCCTCTCCACACTCTATTATACAGTGTGTCCAAGATAAGGATGAACAGCATGGGGATCTCGAAAACCGTGAGAGATACAGAGTCGGTTAAATTTCAAAAAAGTTGCCCACTCGAGGGTTCAACATTTTGCTGTTGAGAAACTTGAGGAATTAGGCTTACTTCCGGATATATTTGAAAAAAACCGAAATTGCGCAATTTTGTTTTCATTATATTCTGAAATTATCCGAGAAGTTATCAAAAAACTGAATTTACTTTGTCATTGCTACTTTTTCTGTTCTACAAGATGGCGTTTACAAATTTTTACTACAACGTTTCGTTTCGAAGAAACCATCATCAACTTTATTTTTTCTTATGGCACTTAAAAAAAGTACACTCTGTATAAGAAAGCATTTTTTATTACAAATTTAATGATATAATACACAATAAGGCTATTTGTGATTTTATTGAAAAAAAATAAGGTTTTAGTAAATTTCTAATATTTTTGGTCTAGTGTTCGCTGAATGAAACCATGGCAGCCAAAAAATGAAGTCTATTATTAGTTCTGACAGAATCGATTGCCATAGTAGTATCAGTTTAGTAACGTCATTCAGTGTAGGTCATATTTTACAATGGAACACGTAAATTCCAAATCTTTTTGATGTAGTGTACGTTGAACAATTGCGGCAAACAGAAAATGTTGCTGCGCTCAAATGTTTTTGGCGGTACAGTACGGGTTGCTTGAATGGACCGTATTCTTTTAGATTTGACACCAAACGCCTAAATTTGGATTTTTCTGGTTGTCTCCGTCCCGGGTACTTGATCAAATACAAGTGTTGGGTTTCTACAAAATTTCTCCGGCATGTAATGTAGTAGGACAGCATATCAAATTTCTCTTCATTTGAAAACGTTACTTGCCCCATTGTAAAATATGACCTACACTGAAAAACGTTCCTAACTGATACTGCTTTGTCATTCAAATAGATTATGACAAAATTAACAATGAAAGAAATGAAGTCGATTGTTAATTCGATTTCATTTTTTCGTTGCCATGGTTTTATTCAACGCACGCTAGATCAAAAAGATTAGAAATTTACTAAAACGTTATTTTTTCTCAATAAAATCATGAATAACCATATTGTGTAGTACATTGTTGAATTTGTAATAAAAAATGCTTTCTTATACGGAGTGTAATTTTTTTGAGTGTCATAAGAAAAAATAAAGTTGATGATGGTTTCTTCGAAACGAAACGTTGTAGTAAAAATTCGTAAACGCCATCTTGTAGAGCAGAAAGAGTGGCAATGACAGAATGTATTCAGTTTTTTGGTAACTTTTCGGATAACTTCAGAATATAATGAAAACGAAATTGCACAACTTCGGTTTTTTTCTAATATCTCTGGAAGTAAGCCGAACTCAGCAAGTTTTTCAACAGCAACATATTAACCCCTCAAGTGGGCAACTTTTTCCAAATTTAACCGACTCTGTATCTCTTACGGTTTCTGAGACCCCCATGCTGTTCATCCTTATCATGGACACACTGTATACATACAATAGTAAGATGTGCCCCTTCTCACCCATTTTTTTTATCATCTCTGCGTTTACATTTTCTACACCTGATGCCTTACCGTTTTTTACCCATTTTAATGTTTCATTTAGCTCCCCCATTTCTATATAGTCATCGTCATCTTCTTCTTGCTGTACACTTGGGATGCTTTCTTCAGTCTATACTCTATCCCCTGCACTGTTTAACAACTCTTGACTGATTACTAGTATATCTTCGCTCAATATTTCCCCTTTTTTGTTTTTCACGTACCTTTCATCACTATTCCTATTTTGCTTTATTTTCTTTACTACTTTATAGAATAACTTTTGGTTGCCTTTACTGTTGTTTTCTAATTTCTTCCCAAATTCTTCCCAACTATTTTTTTTTGACTCACTTACTAATTTGTTAACATGCTTTCTTTCTTGCTTATATATCTCATAGTTTGTATTCATCTTGTTTGTTAAGTAGTTTTTCCAAGCTCTCTTTCTTCTTTTGATCTAGATTTTTATTTTTGTAGTCCACCATTCTGTTTGTTTTCTTAGGTTTGTTATTTTGCTTGTTCCACAAACGTCGATGGCAGTGCCTATAAGCGTTTCTTTAAGTACTGTCCATATGTATTTGTTCTACTGTCTTTTCTTCTAACTTTTCTACACTATGATCTAGCTTTTCTGTTACTAATTGTGGATATTTTATTCCTATTTCTTTACTCTGCAATCCAGTATTTGTTTTTGTTTTGTTTTTCCACAATTATTTAATCTATTATTGACTTCTCAGATCTACTGGTTACTTTTCTGGTATAGGTATGTATACTTTTATGTTTGTTTCATGTGTTAGTTATAACCATATTTTGTATTAAACAGAAATCTAGCATATTATGAACGAATTTGGGATCCATTGAGTATTGGAGTGATTTCAATGAAAGAAAATGAAAAATTTAATTTTGTCATTGGCCAATACAAGTACTTTATTATGATGATTAAAAATAGATTAAAAAATATTGCAAACTAGTTTTGAGTGTTTGAAGTAATTATTGTTACACTCATCTTCAGCGCAAACAAGAAATACTAGGTAACACTAATCTTTAAAAGACATTTCTATGTAAAAAAAATTTTTGTCGACCATCTCAGCGTTAACACTTATGATCCCATTACTAAAAGTTGATATGGGGTAGCGAACCCACAAATAAATCGGAGTACCCAATGGAATCCGAACAAAAATGCGTGAAACCTCCAAATGGAGGGATCTTATAAAATTTAGAATTATAAGTAAAGTTAACACCGTAAATTGTCGAACAACACGTTTAGAGAATAAAGGAACGACCATGTCCACCAAATTTGAGAAAACAGATCATCTGTTTTACTTTACTTTACATTTGGAGGTTTCACGCGTTTTTGTTCGGATTCCATTGGGTATTCCGGTTCATTAGTATCTTTGACTTCTACATTATCGATTTCAATTCCCTTGATCACTATATTTAATCTCCTTTTCTCTTTTTCTTGTTTTTCAAGCTGGTCTTCCATTTTTCCTATTCTTATTTTCAATTCTTCATTTTCAACTTTCATCATTTTCCATTCTATGTCACTTTTTTCTAGTTTCTCTCTCAACTTTTTGATATCATCCTGATTTTTCTAAAATTCATCTTTTAACATTTTCATGTTTTTTCTAGCGTCTTCTTTTATTTCTTGTTTCCATTCTTTCAATTTTTCTAATATATGTTCGTTTTTAGTTTTTCAGCCTCTTCTTGTTCGTTTTGCGTTTGAATATCTGCTTGTATTTTAATATTTTTGTTATTACTCACTTTTATTGGAGATCTAACTGTTTTTTTATATTTTTTTGAAAAACTATTTGTTCTTGTTCTCAATTTTCAGACTCACCGAATGTTTCTTCTGGTCTTTTTCTTTTAATTACACATGAATTTTCAGTAACACTATTTGAGTTTTGTCTGTAACGTTTCTCTTCAAGATCGCTCATTTATTTTCTTTCGCCTAATTTTATGACTTCACTTCTCTATAAAGCATCACTCAATTCAAATGACACGCACAGACCTTTATATTTATCGTTCGCCAACTGACACGCACCGATCTTTACAAACAAATACTAGAATTTATTACGCTAACGATTGCCGAACACTTATCTATTATTATTGTCTACATTTTAATCCTATTTTAACATTCAGTTAGTTTATTATCTTATTTACCTTATATATCAATCACTTATTAGTTATGCACAGATGCATTCACCTTTCATTCATAAATTTTAACACAATATTTATTATGATTTTACCCAAATTAATTATAGCTAGTTGACGGAGCCGTTTTACGGTTATCGCGCCGAACACATTCTTACTACAAGAAATAATGTCATTCAAAAATTAGCTTTTTCTGAAGTTGAGAAGTGGAAAAAACTATGGTTTGGAGTTGATGTTTTCAATAAACATCGCATTCATGATCCAACAATAGAAGTCCCGGGCGTTGATCAAAAAAGAAAAATTTGGTCAAAAGTAAATCGCATAAGAACATGCCATTCAAAATGCAACTCTATGTTGTTTAAATGGGGTGCGATCTCTAATCCAAACTGTGACTGTGGAAACAAACCGGAGACCGTTACACATATTGTAGAGGTTAGAGGAATAAAGGAGGGTTTCCAAACATTCATAATTTAACGGATGAAGCTATATTATGGCTTACGAATCTGAATGACGTCTGAAGTTCAGCAATATTTTGTATTCTTGTCCGGATTATCTGTATTTTCATTATATTGTTTTGCTATTTTTTTAACCTACTATTTTTTCTTTATTGTCGTGACTGGTGCTTGGACCGGTCTATTATACATCGTCATGCAATGACTGTGCTGTTATATTTTATGTTCTTATTTACCTTCTGTAATGTTTACACACTTAATTAATATTATTACATACAAATACTAAGGTGGGTAAGGGTTGGCATGTTTAGGTTTTAGTGGATTTATTAAACATTGAAGTAAGTGCTTTGCCAAGACGAACCAATCCACTATTGCATACGATTTAGTCACCACACTATACAGGTTTATACTGATCTTCTGGGGCACCATACATAACACTTACATCACAATACAATATTTAAAATGTAGCAGACAAATAAATAAATAATTAATGCATATCTTTTTTCTCACACAATAGGGGCACAATATAGTAACAAATTTTATTAGACAGAAAAAGGAGAACAAATTTATGTAGTATTGTAAGCGTTTAAAGCGTATTTTAATAAAAAAAAAACAGTAAAATTTTAATACTGTTAGGGGAAAATGGTCAAATATCGACCACTTAACGCAATAAATTTATTAATGTTACTGATATAGAACTTTCAGTAGATTTTTTAATGTATAAGTTAGCCAACTGCTATATTTCTATAACAAATTTTGTTTCAAAATAAAAAATACAAAATTTAATATTTATCCAAGAAAGTTGTATAACATCTATATCAAAAATACAAAATATACTTATTTACATTTTACGCTCATGGCAATAGTAACGTTCGGCTGAATCTGCATCTGTGCAATCAGAGTGAGCCCAGTTTCCACACCCGCGACATCTCCACCGCAATTCTTTACCTTTTCCTACTTCGTCACAAACAGAACAAACATCTGTACTATATAATGGTTTGGGTATTTTATTTAACTTTTTATTACCACAGATATTTCTGTTCGCCATTTCTACCTTATTTTCAAGTTGCTCTTTTAGTGGAGTAGATGTTAAAATTTGGGAATGCTGTGTTTTTCTGCTAGATTACCTTGGGGGGTGTATAGGTAACAGATAAATGTCTTCGATAGATACGTCACTAGATCTACAATAGTCTATTTTCAGCTGAACTGTTTAATCTTCAGTGTCTGTTAAATCACTTTTCGCTATTTCTTCTAATTCCATTTCATCGCTAGAGAGTTTGTCAGATGAGTCTTGATTTTGTTGTTTACGCTTTATAGGGAGGCGTTTTTAAAGACTACTTGGACCTACCTTGGTCTCCTCCACCGATATCGGAGGAGTGGATGGAGGTGTGATATGTCTAGCGTTAGGATGTTCATCAGCTAACAAAGTAGTTTGCGAAGTAGGATGTTTCGATAAATTGCAGAATTCTTCATCACCAAAAATGTTGGAATTTATAGGATATATTCCGGTACTACGAAATCCACTAACTCCCATTTCAATGGTCGCTGTGCTGTTGTATGCGTTTTGGAACAATTCTGCAATGTCGATTTGGTTTATCTTTTCGTAATGCTTTGATTTTATAAATCTGTCACACTTTTGGGCGTATGCAGTTTTTAGTGGACCGAAGAAGCATACGTCCAAGGGTTGTAGTCGATGGGATGTGTGAGGCGGCAGTGAAAGCAAATGAATTCCCGTTCCTCTGCAAAAGTTATATGCTTGCAAACTAGAATGTGTCGAATGATTGTCTAGTATGAGTAAGACATGGTCGTCTTTTGTTGCCCTTACATGCCTTGCAAAGTGCTCCAACCATTCACAAAAGAAGTATTCTGTTATCCATCCAGACTTTGAGCAATGATATATTGGACCTAACGGACCATTTTTGCATAATGCTTCATTCTTTTAAAAATAAATAAAGGTTGCACATATTGACAGGTAGCACTTATTGCGCACAATACTGTTGCTAATTCACCTCGTTCTCCACTAGTTATGGCCCCTACTTCTTTTTGGTCTTTGCCTGCAATAATTCTCGATGGTGTATGAACGTTAGATATCCCAGTCTCGTCAACGTTGAAGACTCTATAGGGCTCAAACTTGTGTTTGTCAAAAAGTGAATCTAAATTCTTAAAAAACAACCCTACTTCTTCACGGTTGAATGACAGCACTCTATTAAGGTTCGTTGCCTCAGGTTTTAGAAAACTTAATTCCGGATGTCGACTCATGAACTTGTATAGCCAATTCTTTCCACACATCTTTGACTGTTCATTAAAGTTATTTTTAGTAGCTATTCAAACGGCAAACTCATATGCGATTTTTCTTATAGCCATTGCGGTTACTCCATGAAATAGTTTTGATGATTTTAGAACATGATTAGCTGGTTCCTCTTCTGGACCATTGATAAAGACACAATTTCTTCCTAATTTTGGTTTTGTTTCTGTAATTTGGCCTCGCAGTCTATCCTGCAATGTCCCGTATGGTATATGATATTGTAATGCAGCCTTTCGAATACCAATTCCATTTTTCCGAACTTCATCGAGTGCTCTTAACATATCTTCCTCAGCCCACGTCGGTCGATTTGTTTTTCTAACATATTTTATTGGCATCTAAAATACAAGACTGAATAAACTTTCTGGCGGGTAAAATCGACTTTCATGATCGATTTTACCCGCGGCCGCCATTGTCAACATTTTGAATTATCGTGGCTGATAACATTTCGCAAACATAATTTATTAATTATTACCATGTAGAGTTGGACACTGTAATAATATTCTATTTAAATTTTTAGATTATTACAATGACATATTGATGCATTAACTTATATCCCTAATGTAGAAAATTGTAATTTTTTTGTTTAAAACACGTTTAATCACTTGCAACACACACTCGTGATCGCATGTAACTAACCAGAGCTATATGAAGTTGGCGCACATGTATGCAGATAATGAAATATGCATTGTTGCCAAATTTACATTGTGACGATTTTTAAATCGGTGATCGATATTAGACGCTGGTCGATATTAGACCACTTTCCCCTATATGTAAATAAATCCGGGTTCTATCCCGATTGTCGTAATTTTTTTTATTAATAAAATTATTATGGATGTTATTAATTAATACAATTTTTATACAATGAGTTTTTCAAAATAATAGATTTACTTCACAAAATTATACACAATTAACCAGTTTGACCACAAAGACCGCTTAATAAATAAAAATCTAATTAGTTAATAACAAAAATTTATAAATAATTACTTGTTTTATTAATTTTTAGCAAAAATACGCTTTGAATACTTATTATTATTACATACATTTGTTCTATTTTACCTATCCAACATAATATGTTGTTCGAATTCTGCCCGAAAAAGATATACGTAAATTCTTAATTTATCACTTTTCCGTGAGACATATGGTACCTACAGCAAAATTATATATGATAAACAAGTATACAAATCAACAATTTAATAGGATTAGTGATTAAACTTAATTCACAATTAATCGTTTGATTGATTGTGTTTTTTTTTATGTACGACGAATATTTGAGAAATATGAGTTAATTAGAAACAATTCGATAATATTAAAATTTTGTATCACATTAAAATTTTTAATAGATAAAACTGTTAAAGTTATTTTGGCTTTTGATAAAAAATCTGGATCTTACTATCTAAAAATATACAGGGTGTCTTATTTAACAAAATTTTTGACTGCAAGTAATGTATCGGTCAACAAATTTTGGACACCCTGTATGCGATAAATCAATTGTCACTATGGATTTCAAAAGTATTATTGTTCTGTTTCAGTTTATTGCAGAAACGCATATTGCCAATCAAAAATGGATAAAAGCCTACAATTAAAAATAAGAGCAAAGTAAAACTTTTCAGAAAATTTAAGATATCCGAAAAACATTTGAAAAAAGATATATAGAAACATCATGATATTCATCTTAAATTTTTTTCCAAAATTCAAAAATAAAATAGTATACAGAGCATTCCTTTTAAAATACGGAAGTTTATGACGACTTTCGGTATAACCGGAATTGGTGTGATCTTGAAAATATTTTTAGATGAAAGAAATCCTAAATCCCAAAATTTCAAACTTTTAAGTTTTTTTATCCCTTTAATAATTCGGAAAAACCTAATAGTCCGTGATTATGATAATTCATAAGCAAAAATTTTTTTCAGAAAATTTCCAAACCTTCATAAGAATCAAGTTCGATTTTATTACTTGTTTTCGCCTACTCTATGGATGTTTTCAAACATATTATGCATAGCAGCAATGGACTTGTCTGACATTAACACAATGAGGTTTATGACAAATGATTCCAAACATAGTATGAAACATTAACTTTTTTAATTTTTTGATTCAGAGATTATTCCATTGTCAAAACAAAATTTCGGTAAACAACTGCTAAATATTAAGCAATTGCATCATAGAATGGTTTTCCACAATCAAGGGTACGCTTGAAAACCACATTTTTTAAAATTTCTATGTATTTTAGCTAAAGTTTTAAAAATATATCTGAGTATATTATCAATAGGTAATGTTTTTTTTTCTATAAAAACATTATTTATCACACAATTTATGCATTTGAATAACTTTTTGTCAGTACCATACGTCAATAAAAATTCCCTGGAGAAGTTAATAATACATACACAAATAATAACTTAAAACTGTGACCCATTTTCAAAGTAATGATTATTTTTGACCTACACGTTTCAAAACTATATACTAAATAACGAAAATTGTTTGATTTGTTTTATAAAGTTGGGACAATATAATCTATAAATCAATTTTCATAAATGCGTACTAAGCATACGTATATTTTCTTCGAATGAGTAATTGACAAAATTTTAATAGTTATGTTATAACTTATTCGGCTAACTATATTAACTTCAATTATGTATGTCCTCCAATTAAAATTTTAAGTATTGTGTCGCAACAAAAATATTATTTGTTATGGTAACATTGCTTCAGGAAAGAAGTTTATATATGCGGTATTTAGTAGTACTTCTTAGATTTTAATATTTTACAATTTTTTTGTAAACTTTGACATTTTGACTAATAATTCAGTTGTCAAAAACCAAATGATTTCATCAGTGGGTGGATGTTAAATGCTTCATTTTTATGTAAGTAACTATAGTGTTAAAAATATTATTTGGAGCTCAAATTTAAGATTTGGTAATTTGTCTAGCGGAATCAATCATTTAAGAAAAATTTCATAAAAGGTTTTGAGGTACTTGTGATTGTCCACCTTTAATGCTCAAAGCTACAATTAAAAATTGTAGTTTGAAAATAAAAGGGACGTACAAAAATTTATAATTAGCCGCAGGTTTAGCTTTAGTCGAACAATAATGTCTATAGTTTGAAACAATATACATATATTATCGTATTTACAGAACAATTTTACAGTAATTATTTACACGCGGTGATAATATCAAAAACTATTTAATTAGTACGCTCGAAAACTCCCGCTGGAATGTAGCGTTGATGGAGACACTGCCGTGACTTTGTTTCCGGTTTGTTGTATCTTGCATACCAACGGCGAATCGGTAATTACACGTGCGGACTCCTTTTAGGGCTGTCCCGGTGCTGGTGGTGCGGAGGGTTGTTTCCAGTAGAAGGTGCTATTGTATTACTAAAAACAGGTTAGTCAGATTATGCATCAGCAGCGGTTATTAAAAAGCACAATTAATCCTATAGGTTAGAGTAACTTCTGATAAGAAACAAAGTTTAAAGTTACGGATTTATAAGTGACGGAAGTCCGTCGAATGAAACATCGGATAATCTGTAGTTACCCGAGTACGATAAAGTTTTGATGCGAGCCGTCTATGTACGAGAAGTTATACTCTCGGTTTCGGTGGTGGTCTGACTGCAGCTGTAATTAAAGTAAGCGGAGTAATCTTGACGCACTCTTTGCCAGTGATACCAAGTGAATCAGCCGCACTGTAGGAGTTCGGTGATAAGTAATAACTGTAAGAGAACGGATTAATAACGGTGGTTTTATAGGTGGGTTTTAAGCGGTTAATACGGTTTTGCTAAAACCCGTACTAAATGCTAATCAGCAGTGGGATAGGCTTTGAAAATAAGTTTAATAAATTAGACGAAATTTAATCACCTGTTTCAGAGTAGTATTGCAGTTATTAAAACAAGAAGAAGAATGAGTACAGTATATAGTACAGCAAAACTTTAGTGCAGTTATTCGAACATGATTCGGGCGGTTTCTCAGAGAATTCGGAAAGAACCTCGAAGGAAAAGTATCTTCTTGCCATCACAATCCCATTTATAAAGGGGACGTTATCAGTAACTGAAAAGTAGGCAAAAGCTGCACGGAGGGGTGATACTAAGTGGGTAGGTTGCGCACGACAATTCTGAAGACATTGAAATTTAAGTTGTGAGATAATTCTTATCTCGATGGATAATTTATAATAATCAATTGTTGGTTTCTTAGATACTTATACGATTTCCATAACTAATGAATAGAATAATTTGATTGTAAAATTTCATAAAAGTTAGACATTTTGCATTAGGCAATCTTAGTTTAGCAGAATAAGTAAAAATAAAAACTTATTGAAATCATTATTGGCCAATTTGATGTTGATTTGATTACAATTTGTCTAAACCTGCAGTAATGTCTTTGAATTGATATAGTATTGCAATATTTACAGAAGTTTAAAAAAATACCTGTTACTTATGAATATTGATATTTTGTCAGTATTGAAGTTTAGTGAGTGGGACAACACAATTATGAGCCGATTTGCTAAAAGACTAAACACACATGCACCTAGCTGTTGACGATTTTTACAATAGGTGTCAAAACATGATTATTGAAGTGTAAATAAATACTTCATTTTTGACTTAACTAAGACAGGGAAAAAAGTAGCAATGTCAAGATACCAATTCACTGACACAAACATAAACACGCACACGCACACATATTAGAAAAAGTGCACAACAAAAAGATATGTACTGATATATTAAGCAAAAGCAAATCCAAACAAACGTGATAAACTATACCAAATTTACAAACAGTAATAAGTACAGGGTTTATTATATACTGACTTCCAAAAAAATTGCAACACCTAGAAGTTGTCGAACGATTTTAATAAAATTTTCAGGAAACGTCTATTTTCATTAAAAAAAGTGATGATTAAAATTGGAATAAAATCTAGCCAGTAGTTTTTGTTTTTTTGTCTGTTGTTTCCATATCACATACTGCCAATAAATTTAAAGTAATAGACCATTTAGTAACTGTCAAGTTTGAAAATTGTTGTTGTTTCTTCACAATTTTATACTAAACTTGAAAACAATGCCGAGAGTACGTCAACATCAACATTTTGTCCAATAAAGTGATTTTAAAAGTGGCCGTATTGCTCGTGTAACCAAAATGTTTCATCGGTATTGAGATGTTGGTCCAAATGGTCCGAAGAAGAAGTTCAACATCGTTGCCGTGGATCTGGACGTCCTCAAAGGACTACAGATCGCAAAGAACGTCCCTTAAGAGTTTTGGCTACAAGAGATAGATTTTCAACAACTTGATCAATTGCAAAT
The DNA here is from genome assembly GCA_030710515.1 of Abscondita cerata. Lineage (NCBI taxonomy): Eukaryota > Metazoa > Arthropoda > Insecta > Coleoptera > Lampyridae > Abscondita > Abscondita cerata. The sequence continues at coordinate 67,372 of JALBCR010000391.1, forward strand.
AATTGGATAAGAGGCACAGGACTTAGGATGTTAATGTCATCTGTTTATCGCCGGATAAGTTCGTATGGGTTGCGTTCATATTGTCCATTTTTATGTCTTCCTCTTACACCACTTCACCATCTACGCAGACTAGAGTGGAGCAACGAAAGGGTTAATTGAGCGCAAGAATTGCATCAAATTGTGTTTAATGACAAGTCCCGATTTTGCTTGTGGGCCTACGATAGTCGTAGGAGGGTCAGACGGATGCGCTGAGAACGTAAAAATCCAACATTTTTTGTGGAACGCAACACAGCCCTCACTCAAGGAGTTATGATATGTGGTGCAATATGTTATAGTAGCAGATCACTCTTGGTTTTTATTAACGGCAACCTTAACGCAGCTGGTTACATTGCTAATGTACTACAACCAGTTGGCTTTCCATGTCTTCAGGGACTGCAAAATCCCATTTTTCAGCAGGATAATGCGCGCCCTCATACGGCAACAGCTACAACACGGTTTTTGGAAGAATCTAACATTGCTGTCCTCCCATGGCCTGTTTGGTCGCCTGATTTGTCGCCAATTGAACATCTATGGGATATGATTAGTAGGCGACTGGGTAATTTACCGCACTCTCCAGATAATTTACACGATCTTCAGCAACGGATTCAAGAAGCTTGAGATGATGTACCAGAAGCAGCTATAGATCACTTGATTGATAGCATTCCAAGCCGTCTAGATGAATGCATTACAAATAATGGCGGAGTAACTCATTATTGAAAAACTTTTTATGCTTTTGTTCTTTTGTTTTTAATTTTAATCATCACTTTGTTTAATGAAAATAGACGTTTCCTGAAATCTTCATTAAAATCGTTCAACAACTTCTAGGTGTTGCAATTTTTTTGAAAGTCAGTGTAATTTAAAATTTCTACAATTTGTAGAATTAAAAAAAAATTTCAAAGGAAATGAAACACAAACAATCAAGACGCTGAATTTTATTAAGTTGCATAACATACACTCTACACTTAAAAACGCAATAACATAATAAAATAAACGGATCGAACTCTAAATAAGTAAAGGTGAAACCGTTTACATTATGCAAGGACGTTTGCACGTAGAATCTGAAGAATACAATATATAATCTTAATAAACTTAAGTTTTTGGCGATAAAGTTGCAAAAAAAGGAATTGGAACAAACCACAAAGGTGATGAAGGGTTGAAGAAAAATAATCTAGACTTCAATTCACAACACTTTTATCGATTTTCTAAAACCAGTTTAAGCACTATCACAAGCAGAGGGTTGAAGCAGTTGGCTGAAAAGGTAAAGAAGAAGGTCTCTATTAATAAAAATGGAGTTGTTTAAATTTTCAGATGTTCAAAAAAATTGTAAAACAACCTGTACAACAAACTGTAACTTAATTTATTTTAGTTGAAAAATATAATGCAATCACCATAAATACCTGCCCAAACGTTTAAATTTTTAGAATGTTGTGTATGACTTTCGTGGAATAGCCTGGAATTATTATCTGACCAGTAACGGCAATAATGTCAATTGACTGTACCATTAAAAAAAAAGAACATTCGTCGATATAACAGATGTTAAACGAAAAATTATGATTAACAAATATTTGATTACTCCGAGTCTCACAAAACTGGAAGCGGCGGTAGTAATCATCAACTAAACTAATTGTATACGAATGCATTTTTTTTTCTTTAATATGCGTTGAACAGTGATCCGCGAAAAGTCTAATACAGAAGCAAGTTTCTTGTACTGAATGTAGGTTTCATTCTCACGCGAACCAAAACGGCGACTTCCATCACAGTTCATTTTGTCTTACACGTTGTGTATTTACTACAGACACCGTCTCCAGAAATTGCTTTACTAAATGTAAAACCTATAAATGTTGTACATGTTTATCTACGTGTTCTCTATTAAACAATTTGGCAGTTATGGTAGCGGATTCATCGTTTATTAAGTTAATCGTAGTTTTTTCCACCCTTTCTGCAATAGAGTAAACCATTGTGTAATTAGATTCAGATGCTCAGATTGTTAAATAGCATTGATGTTCTTGTTTGGAATGCTATTTAACAAGGGTAAATCACTTATGGTACATCTTCATTCTTTTTATTATTTATACATTTATAAATTTGAATTATATACTTGATAACGGTACAAGACCGGTATCAAAACCATGGTCGTCATCATGTAAAAAAGCAATTTTAAGGATAAGGTGCACCAAGATCATTTATTAGTTAAAAACAAATCCTTAAGTACTTCAACTTCAACTCTAACCAATTGTTTTAAATCTACTATTTTGATCTACAATTACCTCACAATTTAATTTTTTCCCACATTTATGGATTGTCTAAAGTATGACTTATCTACTAGTACAACAACGACACTTTACTTTATTCTACTAGTATCATAAACGTTCCAAAATAAATAGCAGCTTTCACAAATTTTAATAATTCTTGAGGTAACATGCGTTGTTAAAGCAAAATCCTTTTTTAATAAACTTTAATTATTAATTAATTTTTTTGTAAACTAAATGTTGTTTTTACTGGTGTTTTTATCGCGTTTCATCCTTTTTAAAAATAAAACGTACGGCGTGGTTAAAACGCTCTTTAAAACATTTATAAAATATGTAACTATTTTTTTTATTTGATTTAAAGTGCATCAACAGCTATGGTTATTAGCACTTTATTCTTGTGCTGTCTTGGCTCGCCTATTAGGTGTTCATGGTTTAGATCTCATTTAATAGATCGCATTCACTCAAGAATCTGATAAGGCGTTTAGCGGCAAACGCATCATATTTTAAGATGTCAGGAATTTCTCACCTTGCAAGTCATATTTGTCTCTCAAGTGATGGATTTCCGGACACTACGCTAGAATGTGTCACACGGTCAAAGTCAACTCTTTTTACGAGGTACGATGATGTGATTCTCGTATGACCTAAACGAAATCTTCTAATCACTACCTGCTCCCTACGCGTCAATACCTAGTTTTGTTGCCGCTTATAGATAAACCCGCCACTTTGTGCCCATTCCTCTTTTTTTAATTTTTGAGCACCTTAAATTTTATGCTAAACACTTGCAATTGTTGGTTTATTTTTAATGTTTTTATGTCCTCGGTGTGTTCCATTTTTCATGGCGGGTTATGGGGAATATTAGTTTGGCAAGAGATGGAATGCCCGACTCGGCATATTAACTAGATCTCGGAGTGGTATAAAACGCTCTAATGACGTATCTGATACCTGCATTATCGACGGAGTTTAGATAGTTTAAAGTTGATAATGCCGCAGAACCGTATCGATCTAATTTGGATAGGACTACAGATTTATAAAGGAAGTGAAGTGGATTACTGCAAGCGCCCCGATACATATAACGAGGTTTAGCGCTTTCATAGATTTACTTTCGATATTTTCTATGTGACGTTTTCGAAATAGTAGGTCAAAAGGTGCACCTTCCTCACTAAATTTAATTATAATAAAAACAGTATTATCATGGTTTCGATACCCTAGGGTTATATTTTCACATTTAATTAAGTAATATCTAAAACATTAGAAAAAATTAGGTTAAGTAAGTGGGTGGAATCTGCTGCTACTCTCCAACAAATAGAAAAAAGCATATTTAGATTTTAAATTTTAAATTTATGTAACATATTAAAAAAGGAACGTAATCGTAACGATTGAGAAATAACCTATTACGTTTTTATATACTTCATCTTGTTTTTCTACTCTACTATTAAAATCTCTTATCATGAAAATTTTGCCTTTAGCATTTTCTATTACATTTAACAGTTAATCCCAAAATTTGTCTTTGTTTTCTTTTATCTCGTCTTCGTCTGGTACATATTTCTTTGTGTATTGTCTCTAAATTCTATACTCAGTATTCTTTCAGATGAGGTTTCCCATTTTTTTATTAATGTGTGCCCGTTCTGTGTTGTTATTCTTCCACATCCTTTTTTTTAGTTTCTGTTATTCCAAGAATGTTGTTGACGCCAAAGTGCATTTTGTTTATTGAATACCCATACCGACTTACTTTTAGTTAAGTTTTTATATTCACAATAGTTTTAGAAGGTTTTTAGTAATGCTGATTGACAGCAAATAAATAATGTATTGCTTTATGTATGTCTCTATACTTAGAGTTACTTATCTTCGGTAATGCTGAGGGACACATCCTTTGTTCTAATCGCTTGGAAAATTACCTACACTTAAGAAGGGGTAGTCACTCAGCAGTTTAGGTTTTAGTTTGTTTATTCAGGTGCCAGAAAGAATATAATTTAGATGATTTAACTGATTGATCAAACCTTTATGAATAGAAAAATATTAACCAATCAGGTAAAAACGGAAGTTTTCTTGTTTTTACAAAATTTAGATTTTAGTCAGTTCTTCGGGAAAACGAAGCCGGGTTAGTTATATAAATTGTAACCAATTACATGTATTTTTAAAGGTTATATAAAGTGTTAATCAGTAATCAATTTTATTTCAATCATTTTATTTAAACCCAAATCAACGCGGTTCACGAAGACGTTACAAACAATCAAATACGCAACATTTTGGTCCTTCGATACAAATTTGAACCAACGCACATAAAAAATCTTAAAAATCGCAAAACAAAGAAGATTAACCAACTGTGAAGCTACATACCTACAAACAAAGGTCAGTGTCTGAATTCCTTTATTCTATTTAAACTATAATCCCTTTTCATATACAGACATTAACGATTTGCGTAATAATGTTATTTTAATCTAGCCAAATTGTGTGTCTTAAGTGGGGTTTCCACTATGCAATTAGTTGCTGCAACTGTGATGCTGCAACTAGTTGTTGCAACTTTTTTGATTTACACTGTGCAGTTTTTTGAAAAATGCATGCAACTTTGCATGCAACCGTGATGCATGGAAATAGAACAAGTTCTAATTTCCGTGCAATAGTTGCATTCAATTTTAGTTATTTATTCAATGCCAACATTTTTTTTATATTGGTTAGTCTGTCGTGTCTGTCAACTGTCATTAACAAATCAGCTGATCGTTATCTCTCGTCATCGGTGTTGGCGTTCTGTACAATGGCTAAATTGGAATGGACCAGAGACATGGTAACTGACCTAATTCAGTACTATGAACAGGAGCCGATCTTGTACATGACGAATTTTCCAGAATATAAAAAAAAATAAACGTCTGCAGGCCCTGGAGAATATTAAAAATAAACTTGTTGTCAAATATCCAACCGCAGCCATAACTATTACAACAATAAAAAGCAAAATACATATACTTCGAACTCAGTATTTTAAAGAATTGAATCAATTAAAAGGTAGCTTAAGAAGTGGTGCAGGGCGGGATGATATATACCAACCAAAATTGTGGTGTTTTGATAACATAATTTTCTTGAAAACGTCAGATCCTGTGAGAGAGAGCGTCTCAAATATTACAGTACGTATTAATGTTTTATTGTCGAACTAAAGTCTACTTTTAGTCCCGGTAATTGTAGCAAAAACAGTTACTAAATTGTAATAACAAATTTAGTGGTGTAGGCTACTACATATGTTATATCTAATGTTTAGTTTGATGAAACAAGTAATTATTAAAACTGTTTTGAAGTACAACTACGAAGAGGGCAGTCTGAGGAATAATAAATATCAGCATGTCTAATTTCTACGCATTTAAAGATTGAAGAGGAGACGCAGGGCGAAGAAGGTACCGAAGAGGTCATTTTTGAAGAGACCTTACAAGAATTAGAAGAAGCAGATTTAAATGACACCGTAGTTATGTCACCTGCTTCAACCTCGACAAACAACAGTGAGCCGTGTACCAGTGGTGTTGGCCGTAAAAGAAGTTGTTCTGGGTCACTTACCCCTACTCCAAAACTGACAAAAGACAAAAAATGGAACTAGGAAAGTTAATTGAAGCTGCTAGTATGAGGCTACAAGCAGTCAATAAATTACCTACTACGTCAGATCACATTGACGCATTTGGAGCGTAAGTCAAGCTTTATTATATCATAACTATTTGTTAATATTTTCATATGAATTTACAGATCTATTGTGCAGGAAATGCGCAAAATACAGGATCAGGCCCGATTAAGGAAACTGAAACGCATAATAATTTCTGCGGTGTTCGATATGCAGGACGAAGAAGCTGCAGACTAAATTTATTTATATTATTTTATTAATTATAATGGTACAATAAAACATTAAACTCATTACATAATTATATAAACAAATATATTTTTACATATATGCATACTACAATTAAGCTAAATCATACTGCCACGGTACAGCACCTACACCATTTACGTACTCGACAAATTCGCGTCGAATCTCTGCAGCAAAATTTTTGTGTCTATTGGATCCCTGCTGACTCAATCCATATTTAAAAGTGTATCTCCTATCAACATCATTTTCATCAACACTGTATTTTGTTGGGCAATGCGTTCTCAAATAATTATGCAAAGTAATACACGCCAAAGTAACAATTTGCGTTTTTTCTGGCCGTAGGTTGCTTGTATTAAGTAGAATGCGAAAACGGTTTGCTAATATCCCAAACAAATTTTCAACAATACGACGGGCTCTACTTAATCTATAATTAAGTATGCGTTGTGGGTATGTCATATTTCGGAAAGGGAATGGCTTCAAAATATTGGTGGTCAAGGGAAACGCTGCATCTGCAACTATTACAAATGGAACAGGTTTTGTTCTGCCAGGCAAATGCCTATCTTCTGGGAAGTTTAACTTATTTGTGGCAATAGCTTTAGATAAAGGACTTCTAGCAAAAACTCCACCATCTGATATCCGGCCGTTACATCCCACATCAACAAATAGAAATTTATAATTTGCATCAACAAGTGCTAATAAAATAATGCTATGGCTACCCTTATAATTAAAATAGGCAGAACCTTCGCAGCAAGGTGCATTAATTAGAATGTGCTTGCCATCCATTGCTCCCAGTACATTTGGCAAATTCCATTTATCCTCAAATTCCTTTGCGATATTTAGCCATTCAGCAGCAGTATTTGGGACCTAAAATAGAATTATACATCAACACTATTTACATTTTATTTGACGATTAATAGTACCTTTAAATAATTATCTTTCAATCTGTTGTAGATAGCTTCGCAACACTCAGGAATGAGTTTGGATATGGTGGCATGACCAACACGGCAAGAATACATGATGCTTTTATAGGTTTCGCCTGTTGCTAAATAACGTAAAGTTATTGTCAATCTATCCCGTGCAGAAATAGCCTCTCTTAAATGAGTATCTTGTTTTTCGATATCTTGTCGAACAAGTTCTAACAAATTTTCAAACAGTTGTTTGTCCATTCTCAAAAAATTTCTGTAACTCTCTGGGTCATTTGCTAGATCATTATGCACTAAATGTAAATTTCCTTTAGAGTCTGAATTATGCAGCCAAGGTCTAATCCACCATCTCCTTAGTGAACTTGATTCTAGCAGCAAAGCTGCTCCACAAATAATTATTATTGCTGCTAGTTCTTCGTTATCCATTGTAAAATGATAATACAAACTGTTGAACAGCACAACCACAGCCGACGACTACACGTATAGGTTAGTTTCCGCGCACGGTTTTCGCGGTTTCTTTCATGTCAAAGAGAATGCCAACTTCATTTGTGGTAAAAAGATGGCAGAATCAAATATCTCTATTATATACACTACAAAAATTGCATAGTGTAAATCAATTGATTGCATGCAATTCAATTGCTGCAACTTTTTGAATTGCAACAACTAGTTGCAGCATCACAGTTGCAGCAACTAATTGCATAGTGGAAACCCCACTTTAAACAAATCATTATAATCTATTATATTCAATGAGGTATTGCATTGCATAACAATTGATCTAATTTACATGCGTTCGTTACATATAATAATACTAAAACAAACCACCTAAACAAATTAGGTATTAATCTAAATCATTATAAAGTATTGCGCGCAAATCAAGCTTGTAACTTATTCATTGAAAACAATTTGAATCATATTTTTAATAACTCTCTAATCAATCATAATCGAGTTAGTGCCGATATAAAATGGCGGAACTTAAAGAATTAATTAGTACACGTGGTAAATTTAAGAGTAGTTTAACGCGTTTTAAAACATATCTTGATAAAGTAGACGAATCCCTTGTTGATACATTTAATCTAGAAGATCTAATCAAAGAAATAGAATCACTTTTAAATAAATTTGATGAAGTACAAACAAAAATTGAAAGGTTAGATATTGTAGAAACAAATAGTGACGTAAATAAACATGAGAAAGAACGGCAGTTATTTGAGGATGAATATTTTGACTACCTTGCTCGTGCAAAACGTATATTATATAACACCACACTGGTTAATCACACACAAAGCGAATCAGGATTGTCAATACAAACCAATTCAAGCGGTCTTGTTACAAAAATGTAAAATTGCCACCTATACCGTTACCCACATTTGACGGATCTTACGATCAGTGGTTATATTTTCGTGACACTTTTACGTCTATAGTACATAATGATAATCAAATTTCTGATATTCAAAAATTCCATTATTTACGGTTATCATTAAAAGGGGAAGCGTCCCAACTCTTACAATCATTAGAGGTCTCTACCGCAAACTATAAAACTGCATGGTCAATGTTAGAAAAACGGTATGAAAACAAAAATGTATTAGTTACTAATCATATTAGAGCACTCTTCAATCTGCCTACTTTAACAAAAGAATCGCATACACAAATGAGATTGCTACACGACGGTTTAAATAAACATATACGAGCCTTAGAAGTTCTTGAACAACCGGTTCAATATTGAGATGCGTTAATAGTATATTTAATCATAAACAAACTAGATACCATTACACGCAGGGAATGGGAATCGCTTAAAACTAAACAAACAGCCGTCCCAACAATCACAGAACTTTCTGACTTCTTAGAACGAAGGTGCAGATTATTAGAAACCATAAAACCTCAAAGTGATCAAAAGGTAACCTTTTATAGAGAAAAAACCAAATCCTATCTTGCAATAGATAATTCTTTAAAATGCATTTTTGTTCAAAAATCATGGCATAACTCAATGTCCAACATTTCTAAAACTTACTCCAGAACAGAGATTTTCCGAATCAAAAGTTAAAATTCTTTGTATCAATTGTTTAAAAGATAACCATACCACAAAGGCCTGTAAATTAATTTTTAATTGTAAAGTTTGCCAAAAGCGTCATCATTCACTTTTACACTTTGTTGTAACTAATAATGAAAACACTAATAACGGCATGCCTAGCGATCAAATAGTAGCTGCACACACTTATAACTCAAAAGATCAAATAATCCTTTCGACGGCGCTAGTCAAAGTTCAAGATAGCTTAGGAGATTACCATAATTGTCGGACGTTATTAGACAGTGGATCACAAAGTAATTTTATAACGGTTGATCTTGCAAAAAAATTAAATCTTAATCAATCAAAAATAGATGTATCAATATGCGGAGTAAACAACAGCTTAAGTAATGTAAATTATAGTACCTCAATCAAATTAAAATCTAATTATAGTTCATTTACTATTAACATTACTTGTTTGATTTTACCAAATATAACAGGCAATTTGCCCACAACTTCATTTGATAAATCAGTTTTAAATATACCAGAAAATATTCTTTTAGCAGATTCACAGTTCAACATTTCAAATAAACTAGATTTATTAATCGGTGCTGATACATTTTGGCAATTAATAAGAGCGGGTCAAGTAAGTTTAGGAAAAAACAAGCCGATACTGCAAAAAACGGTGTTAGGTTGGTTTGTATCTGGTCCTATTCTACATTCTCATAATAATTCAAATACATACTGCAATGTCGTCACAAATGACGAAATTCAAACAAATTTACAAAAATTTTGGGAATTAGAAGAAGTTGAACAAATAAAATCTCTTTCACATGACGATCAACAAGCGGAAAGCTTATTTAAAAATACTACACAGCGCGACACAACGGGGAGATTTATTGTAAGGATACTTCTAAAACAATTAGGTCAAACTCTAGGAAACTCAAAGGAGTTCGCGTTAAAACGTTTTTATGCTTTAGAAAACAAATTAAACAAAAACGCAGAAATTAGGGAACAATATGTTCAGTTCATGGACGAATATTATAAGTTAGGTCACATGACAGAAGTAAATCCAAGCGACGATGACACATCATATTACATACCACATCATTGTGTCCATAAAGAATCAAGTATCACTACTAAACTTCGCGTAGTGTTTGATGCTTCATGCAAATCCACATCTGGTATTTCAATGAATGACTTACAATATGTGGGGCCTCCAATCCAAAACGATTTATTATCAATTATTATGCGCTTCAGAATCCATAAGTATGTGCTAGCTGGAGATATCACAAAGATGTATAGACAAATTCTTGTACACCCCGATGATAGGAAACTGCAAAAAATTATCTGGAGGTCAAACCCTCTCAATTCAATTCGCGAATATGAACTAAACACCATTACCTACGGAACCACTAGTGCTCCTTTCTTAGCAATAAGGTGTTTACAAGAATTAGCCTATGAAAATGAAAAAGAATACTCTAACTCTAGCGCAATAATTTTAAAGGATTTTTACGTAGATGACCTGTTAACAGGTGCTAATACAATTATAGAATTAAAAACCATCTACAATGAAATCAAATTAATATTAAATACGGGTTGCTTCTCTTTAAATAAATGGGTGTCTAACAGTTCCCAACTATTCCGCGAGATTGCAAACTCAGAATCAAACATAATCCTTAACATTGGGAAACTCAGACGCTAGGTCTGTTATGGCATTCTCAGATTGATCTATTAAGCTATAAAGTGCAAAAAATCCAATTAACGCCACAAATAAATAAAAGATTTATTCTTTCGGTGATTGCTCAAATCTACGATCCTTTAGGACTTATTGGGCAGGTCATAATAGTAGCCAAAGTATTTCTTCAAAAACTATGGCAATTAAATATTGGGTGGGACGATTATCTTCCAGCAAATTTACGAAATGAATGGAAACAATTCCACAGCAATTTAGATTCTTTAAATCACCTTAAAATCTCAAGACGTGTCACATGTGATGATGTAATTGAAACTAGCATCCATGGATTTTCCGATGCGTCACATACTGCCTATGGGGCATGTGTATATATTCGAACTAAAAACAAAAGGGGTGAGGTAACCACACATCTGATTTGCGCCAAATCAAAAGTCGCACCAATAAAGGTTATTACAACACCAAGGTTAGAACTATGCGCAGCACTGTTGCTGGCAAAATTAGTAAAAACAGTAAAATCAGCTTTAAATATTGACATAGATTCTACGTATTTGTGGAGTGATTCAACCGTAGTATTATCATGGTTACACGGAGACCCGAATATGTGGAAGGTGTTTGTCGCCAATCGCACATCACAAATTCAAAATCTAACTGTTAATGCAAAGTGGTGTCATATTTGCACGGAAACCAATCCTGCCGACTTAATTTCAAGAGGCACGTCTCCTACTGTGCTAGCTAATTCAGATTTATGGTGGCACGGGCCGGAATGGCTAAGATTGCCAACCCAAGAATGGCCAATAACCGAACTACATAAACCTATGCAATCTTCAGAATATTCTAAGGAAATGCGAAAACGTAAACTAACGGTATTAATTACAAGTAACTGGGACAATTTATATAATCGATATTCGTCGATAAACAAACTGCAACGAATAGTCGCGTATATTTTTAGATTCAAACAGAACACTCTATTAAAAACAAAACAATATGGCCCTCTTACGAATGATGAACTAAATTATTCTTTAACAACGTTATTAAAAATCGCTCAATCTCAAACCTTCCCTGACGATATTAAATCTTTAACGCGCTGTAATCAGGTCAAACAAAACAGTAAACTGCTACATTTAAATCCATTTATTGATGATCGTAATATATTAATCGTAGGGGAAGGTTAAGTAAATCCAATTACCAATTTCACAAAAACATCCTGCATTACTAGCAGGCAATCACCCCTTAGTAATTTATTAGCTAAAACCGAACATATTCGACTACTGCATGCAGGACCTCAGCATTTATTAGCTAGTTTAAGAGAAAAATTTTGGATTCTTTCAGGCCGTAATCTAGTTCGAAAAATTGTTCACCAATGTGTCACTTGTTTTCGGGTACAACCGAGAGATACCAATTACCTGAAGGCTGACATACCAAACTACAGTTTAATTCCTTCTAAACCGTTCGCTAATTGCGGAGTAGATTACTGTGGATCATTTAATTTGCAAGATCGAAAAACACGAAATTTTAAAATATCTAAGGCGTATGTGTGTTTATTTATATGTCTCTCCACTAAGGCAATACATGTGGAATTAACCAGTGACTTAACCTCTGAAAACTTTTTAGCTTCTTTAAAACGATTTATGGCTCGCAGGGGAAAGGTGCAAAATATTTATTCCGATAATGCAACTACCTTTAAAGGTGCACAAGTAGAAATATACAAATTTGTTAATTCTATAAAAGACGATCTGCAGAATCAAATGTATCAGCAAGGGATTAAGTGGCATTTTATTCCAAGTAGAACTCCTCATATGGGTGGAATTTGGGAGGCGGGTGTAAAAAGTCTAAAATATCATTTGAAACGTGTGGTAGGCAATGCACATTTAACCTTTAAAGAGTTTTATACCGTTATAACGCAAATCAAAGCATGTCTAGACTCCCGCCCTATCTCCCCATTGTCGTGTGATCCTAATGACCCACTTCCGTTGACTCCTGGACATTTCTTAATTGGCCAAAGTATGGTTGCGTTGCCAGAACCAAACTTCTACTATCTAAACAATAACCGTTTATCACGGTTTCAAAGGGTTCAAAAAATGACCCAGCATTTTTGGAAGCGCTGGTCAAAAGAATACATTTCCGAGCTACAAACTAGGAAGAAATGGAAACAACATGGGCCAAACCTAATCAAAGTCGGAGTTTTAGTAATAATAAAGGAAGACAATCTTCCACCCATCAAACAGAGTCTGGGCAGAGTTGTAGAAATCCACCCAGGAAGTGATAATGTGGTGCGTGTGGTGTCCGTTAAAACAAATACTGGTATTTATAAACGACCTGTGGCAAAATTATGTGTGTTGCCAAATTGAATAACAATTATTTATTTTAAAATGGTTACCAGTTTAATATTGTATGTTATTAGGTTAAGTTAAATTCACACTTATATGTTGAAACTATCACATCGTTTCAAGGGTGGCGGCATGTTGACGCCAAAGTGCATTTTGTTTATTGAATACCCATACCGACTTACTTTTAGTTAAGTTTTTATATTCACAATAGTTTTAGAAGTTTTTTAGTAATGCTGATTGACAGCAAATAAATAATGTATTGCTTTATGTATGTCTCTATACTTAGAGTTACTTATCTTCGGTAATGCTGAGGAACACATCCTTTGTTCTAATCGCTTGGAAAATTACCTACACTTAAGAAGGATTAGTCACTCAGCAGTTTAGGTTTTAGTTTGTTTATTCAGGTGCAAGAAAGAATATAATTTAGATAATTTAACTGATTGGTCAATCCTTTATGAATAGAAAAATATTAACCAATCAGGTAAAAACGGAAGTTTTCTTGTTTTACAAAATTTAGATTTTAGTCAGTTCTTTGGGAAAACGAAGCCGCGTTAGTTATATAAATTGTAACCAATTACATGTATTTTTAAGGGTTATATAAAGTGTTAATCAGTAATCAATTTTATTTCAATCATTTTATTTAAACTCAAATCAACGCGGTTCACGAAGACGTTACAAACAATCAAATACGCAACAAATGTTTAATCCGGTTTTTTCAAATTCTTCCTCTAACTACTTTTTTTCCACTAATACTTCTTATATTCCATGTTCCCAATTTCCAGATTTTTTATTCTTTATTACTTTTCGTATTTTTATAATTTTTATATTGTTTCTGTGGTTTGTTTTCCTATATATTTTTCCTTTTGTCATGTCCTTTGTGCTAGCCTAATCGTTTCCTTTTTATCCAACTTGTTCTTTTTTTTCAGTTTTTTGGATTACATTTACAGATTTTGCTTTTGGTGTTATCCCACTTCCATTCTACTCCGTCTACAAATAATTTATTATATCCGTCTTTAACTTCCTTTCTTATGCATTTTTCCTCTTTAGTCATCAATCTGATTTGTTTTTGTATTTCCTGTTCTTGTATTGTTAAATTATTATTAATGTATATTTTAGTGTCTCTTAAATTCTTTAGTTTCGCTTTGTTTTTCTTTATTGTCCGCTTGTCCTGTTTGTCGTTTAGTGATATTAGACATGTTTTCTCTCCTATTTTATAAATTTCCTTTATTTGTACCTCAACTTCCAATTTTTGTTTTAAAAAGTTTTGCATTTAAGTTTTTAGACTATCTGATTTTTCATTTTCGTTTTTTAATATTTATTTAGATGTTCTACGGTATCTCTGATTTGAGCTAATTCTTCTTTTATTTCCTTATTCTCTCTTTTTATCTCTTCATTTTCTTTTTCAACTTTTTAATTTCTTCTACGTATTCTAATTGATTTTGTATAATTTGTTTTAGTTTTCCTTTTATTTCCGTGTTCATTCAGTCTAGTTTGTGCAGTATTCGTCGTTTTTTTGTCCGCTCGTCGGTGGAACATTCATTATTGCTCTCCACTTTTTTTAATATTCTTGAATTAATACGATTTCTATTTTAATACAGCTCTGTTTAATACTTGTATTTGGAAATCACTTTGTTATTGTTATCTGCAATTCCACGATAAGCGCTTTAACCCAAATCGACTTTTCAAAAATTCGTCGCTTGTTGGCATTTATTTCCTTAATTTTTAACTAAATTAGAAAGTTTTCTTACTTTTAATTTTGTCGATATAACTCATATCTTTTCCTTCACTGTTTTTTTTTTTTTTGAATTTAACGCGTTTGATACTTCCTAAATTTTAGGTTTAGTTTCGAAACGATTCAATACACGTTTACACTCTACGCATGCACCTGGTAACATACTTTAGGATATATAAACTCAGAATTATATGGTCAATCGACCCATGTAAAGGAATTATAGGTTTGTATTAAAATAAGTAAGTCTAGAAATATTTTAAGTAGAACAAAAATGATCGATTATTGCCGCGTACAAAATTTCAAGTTTCTGATTTATCTGCAAGTTGAAAAACTTTTAATGCACGCTCTACGCAGATCACCCTGTATAAGGATATCGGCTCTTGTTATACCTACAGGTAAGGCTAAATGGGAAAAGTTTTAAAAGATACTTAATGCAATCGTTACCTAGTTTCAGATTTACGATTAATAAATCCGAAAAAGTTTATTTAAAAGCTGTCAAAATGCGACATTATTTGGACACTTTTTTAAACAAATAAGATGGCGTATACCACATTTCACAATCATCTTTTGTTATCCCACAACCCACTTAAAGTTTAATTTGTTTTATGGCCAGCATATTGGATTTTTCAATTTTTGGAAAGAGTGTAAAATATCCAGTTTAGTGATGTTTCACAATTACAAGAAACATTTGAGTATGATCGAAGTATCAAACCTCGTAAAATTAGATCTAAGTCTAATGAGTAATGTATGGAAGACAATGAATTTTAAATTGAACATGAATTCAACTAACGTCTTCTTAAAAAGCAACATGTTTTTATTTATTTATTTATTATTATTTACGGTATACACCTTTTCCAAATACAAAATAAAAGATAATATAACAAACACACAAATTAAACGAGTAATACTTAAACTAAAATAAATTCTTCAACGAATTGAGAAAGAACATTGTGGTCGAAATAAGTAGCTTGCACACTAAAACAAATAGATAAATTAATACGTAATAACTTCTTGTTAAAACTAAATAAAAAAAAAGATCAAAATTAGGGTCGAACGCCAATTTGTTAGAATATTTCCAAAATCGTGTTATGCAATTATGAGCACCATAGTTTGTTGAATAAAAGTTAGATCTAAATAGCAGTCTAGAAGTAACACGACTAGTCTTAAAGAAACAAAAATTTAAATTTATTTTTGACAGTAAGAATCTACTATCAGTTAGCCCATTTATCAATTTGTATCCAAAGCACAAATCTAAAAATATTCTCCGATTATGAAGCGAGTACATTCCAAATTTGAGAATACTAAGTCAAGCAGGACACCCCGTTTATTAGGTATGCTATTTCTTTGTTTAATAAGTTAAAACTAAAGCAGTCAGCTAAGGACTGAGCACGTTGACAATTATTATTACTTATTAACAAATTACTACTTTTGTTACAAGGTTCCCATTTTGCACTAGGCAGATTATAAACACCACAAAATATAAAATCAAGGTTAGGATTGGCTAAACATATTTCATCAATTGCTAATGAGTGATCATTGTAACAAGAGAATTGTGAATGAGGTGGAATATAAGCTGCTCCAATAACTAATTCATTTTCAATTTTAACAAAAATATGTTCAATATTTGAATAAGATGATTCTAACAAGGTACAACTTAAGAATTTATTTGTAGCAATCAATATACCACCACCTTTAAGTTTAGAGCTTGATTGAGCAGATCTAGCAAGTCTAGAAATATAAAAATTTGGTATTTTTAGTTCAGAATCACTAATATAACTATCGAGCCACGTTTCAACTAGAATCAAAACATGATAATCACAACAATTAACAGATTTATGTAATTCTTTAAACTTACTTCTCATACCGTTTACATTTTGGAAATAAATTTTTAAGTTATTAGTTTTTAGTTTTTTGAATTACGAGAAGTATCAGACTTAGTAATCACTAAGTTGCCATTAACGTACTTTATTAATAAGTTAGTCTCGCTTTCAGATTTGCGTCTCTGGAGTTCATCATTGAGAGATTTTAAATAATCTCGTTGACTTTGCGTACAATCCGAACTAAATTTAATATTACCGGTGTCCATGGCACGTACAGCTTTTAAAACATTGATAACCGAATCTTTGTCGGCAAAACAAACTTTTATAGGTCTAGGTTTGCTAGATACCTTTCCAAGTCTAATAAGTTTAACAGGTTCAAACTTGATTGAGTGATGTATTATATTTTCAATAGCCAATGTATCACTTCTTATTTTATTTTCTAATGTACCCTCAGGTTCAAGCACATTGGAAACCAGTAAATTTTTTGATCTCCGCATCCTATCTTGGAATTCATCCAAGATTTCATTAGTGGACAATGTAGACAACGACGCCATGGACAAAGTATTTTCAATTGCGGTCTTTAATACTATCAATTTTATTATTAATATCTTTTAACGCGCTTTGAAACTAAGTTTTGAATAAAGAAGGCAATTCTTCTTTTAAGACTAGTTTTATGGATTCCATAATTGAAGTATTAAGAACTTTGCTTTTTTTACTGATATTCTCATCAACTGGCAGACAATTTGAGCAAGTCTAAGCTTCACCGCCACGTTTTGTAGCTTCTTCTAAATAATATGCCATTATATTGATAGTATCATCTAAATATTCGCAATGATACCATTTAGAACATTTTCCATGACATCTAACGCTTCAGACCAAGGCTAATGTTGGCTTTACAAGTAAAACAATTAAGAACCATTGTGATATCGTAAAACGAGGAAAGGGACTATTTCTACAGGGAAACTACAAATTTCACGCTAAAGGGTCAATCTAAGCGACTTTATACAACACAAATAGAGTAAAAGACCACGGTAAAGAAAATAATAGAAAACAGAGGTTAGTGTTTCATGAACAAAAATTTGTATAAATAAATATTTCTGTCAATAAACGAGGTCAAGCGATAATTCAAGTTCACACGTCTGTATGCAGCAACAAGGCCACAATAATTACAATTTGCATTATTAAAATCGAATTACTTACGTTAATATTCTTTTGGAACAAATTCCCAAATATGAGTGTGTTAAGAAAACAAATCAGAAAAATCGTCGTTAATTTAATTAACAGTTGAACTTTTGAACAACCTACAAGTAAATACATTATTCAAAATAAAAATAGCAACGACAGAATAAGTGTTAAAAAGAATTAATAAGTACTCTAGCATCATTCAATCCCGTAATGTAAAATGTAATTTACAGATTTGCAAAATGACGTCTATTTGTATCAAGAAATTTTTTACAATTGGTGACTGTTTTTCGTACAACCCTAGAAAGTGTATTTTTGTTCATATTTTTTTATGTGTTCAAAACTGTTTGTCTTAGGATTTCTATGGTCGCAGGACCATCAAATTCATGGACCTCATTCTTTGTGTGACCCCAGAGGTAGAAATCTAAAGGCGAAAGATCAAAAGATCTAAGAACCTAAGATATTGGACCATTTAAAAAATTAATTTTTTCTTCAAACTGCTCGTTTATGAAATTCTTGACTTGAATGATATTCTGATCCGGACATCTATTCTGTTGAAACCAAGTCTTTCTGAACTCAGGTCGGGTGATTCGCAAATGTTAACGGCGACACATTTTATGAACAAAATATTTTTAAAAGAGAAAGGACTTTGTTAGTTTTATTAGTCCCGTATTGACCGGTCGTAAGATTCTTCCCAAAATAAATAAATAACAGAGTTATTTCGGACGAGTAAATCCTTTGGACACATTTTAACCTCACTTTTTTTAACAACTTCCACAACACCACTTATCTTTTGGTTTTAAAAGATTATCGACAGAACTTTGGAGAGATATTTTGCACAGTCAAAAAAAGCGAAAGATACAATTCACTCTTATTAACCCGATAATGCCGTTTTGTAAGTAGTACGCAAGCGCTGGAATAACAAAGAAGTACGTACAACGTATGCGTATTTTGTTATGGCAAAAAAATGCCATTACAATGCCTTAAACAATTCCGTAAAACACCACAAAAATTTCATCAAATTCTACGCAATGCCACAAAATATTAGACAATGCCAAAAATGCCACTAAACTTGCTCGTAATGCCATGCAATACCAAAGACTCGTACACCCAATGCCATCAGCAAATTACCCCTTGCGTGTATCCAAATGATCCCCCGACTGTTTCAATATTTTTTGTTTACATGTTTAAATTTGTTGATTTAACAAATTTGTATGGTTGCCAAACAAAATCTAGTCATTTTTGGAAAACTGTTGTTTGAGTAAACATATAAGTCATTTATGTAACCTTGGTCAAAAAAAGAAGGTGATTAGCGGACAGAGGACATTCCGTCCTACATTTTGACACATAACACGTCGAAATCCGTTTTACGGGTGACGGAGGAAACTGAAACCAAAAATTGGAAATTTTACATGTAAATTCCCAATACTAAACGTACTGATGATCTTTAACGCATATTTTTTTTTCCTTATGAAAACGAAGCATTTGCGAGCATTCAAGTGTAAGAGGGGCATTTACCTAACGCTTAATCGTGAATTGGAAGATATACAACACACATAACGTAAGAGGGGTTAGACAAAAGCGGTAAGCTAGTTATACGGCATATGTTAAGTCTCAACAATTCGGGTGCGTCTGTAATAAATATATTTTTACTTAGCGATTTTCTTATGTCTTTCATAACATGGATATGATTAATGGTAATATGATACAATTATTCCGAAGCGAAAATAAGATAAGCTCCTTAAAAATACAAACTTTTTAAAATTAAACAAGTAAATCTCTATTAATCGACATCTACCGACGAAATTCTGTCGTATTTTCGTTCTATATGTTGTAATAGTGATGCAAATGCTGTTCAAATTTAAGCATTTATTTTGATTTTTTGAGATCTAATAACTATTAAAAAAATAATAAATTAAGGAAAAGTTGAGCGCCACCTTCTAGATTCAACTTTCTTACACACTATTACAAAATTTCGAGTTCAAAAATGGTAAAACGGCTTTCTAAGATTTAAAACGGCAAAGGTCTAAAAGTGGCCTTTTTTGTATAGGTAAACGCCACTCTTAAGTAGTAAACTGTCATTATTTTTCATAAGAATGACGCCCTACAGTTTGTCGCACTTATTTACTAACACCTTGTATAAGATTATATGGCCCGAATCCAATAAATTAAAACAATAGGAGAAATATTTCAGTAATTTGTCTCTTTGTTTTCACATAGTTTTATTTCTGCCTCTGGTTACTTTAACATTTTCTTTAATAAATGAAAACTGTTTTATTTATTATTTATATATTTATTTATAATATTACATTAAATCACCACACTACGTGTAAGACACTATTTCTTGCAAAATTCAACCAACGAAATCTATATTATGCAAACTTTATCAAGCATTGATTAAAGGTGCTAGCACTCTCTGTGTGAGTATTTTAACATTTAATTAGTTTATAACCAATGCTTTAATAAAGAAACTAACGCTAAAACAATGTTTGTTTTTAAAGTGCGACCAAACCTGAAGTGTGTAAGTTGATTAACTCTGACTATCTGGATAGATTTGTAGGCACTCTAAAAAACTAACAATTCATACTTATTTTGTGCTAATTTCTACATCTACATTCAAATAATTGTAAACATTATTGTTTCAGTTTATATGTTCATCCATTTCTAAAAATTGTAAAAGGATTCCTAATTGCAAAAACCCTTAAAACAAAATCTTTAAAACCATAAACTAGGAATGAAGAAATATTAAGTCACATTGTTTCAAATTTGACTCCCCAACTCCCCAACTACTACATCTAGGAATACTTACACCAATGAACACTGAATTCAACATTTCATGCAAAAATCAACGAGAACATAAAAAGGTGATCACTGATAAATTATAGGAATGTCAGTTTTACAATATTTTGCTGATACAAACAATGTGATATTTTAATAACAATTTAACAAGATTCAAATTACCAAGGAATGCGTAAATGGAAATTTATTATAATCCTTACCTAGTTGTTAAAACATTTTTTACATTGCTTATACAATTTACGATACTTTATAAGCAATTCAATAATAAAGGAAAACAGTGATATGGCTACACCTGAACCCCAAAAAATAAAAAAAATATATACATTTTCAACGGTCAGAATTACAGGTTCTCCCTCGGGCTTTTCTGTGCCGTATGATGTTACCCCCAATTTTTCAGTGGTTACGTTTTTTATATATTGGTCTATTATTCCGCTTTCAACTAATATGTAAACAAGTTCATTTAGAGTTAATGAGAAGTAATTAAAATTTTCGATTGCAAGAACGTAATCAATCTTACCTGTAAAGGAATTATCTTCAATTATGTGCGGTATTTCTAAAAAGGTTTTATTAAGAAAGTATTCGTTTCCTAAAAAAACTGTAGCGCATAGATTTTTTGTGATGCAATCAAAAAACACTTCAACAAATTTATGAATCTTGACTTCGTGTAATAATGCAAATAAGTTATTATAACGATGATTAGGATTATCAATATGATTTCTAAACAGTGTGAAACCTACTTCGTCGGTTATAATAACTTGTAATTTGGAATTAGACAATTCCTCTAAATTTTGTATGCCTTGTTCGTAGTGAGGTACAGTTATAATTTCTACAATTTTTGAATTGATAATTGCTTGTATGTGAATGCTGTATACAATATAACTTATACAAATGAAACGTAGTGACCAAAGTACAGGAACTTTGTTAACGCACCCTAATATCGTCATTTCCCAAATGTTTAACAAAATCAGTGTTATATCGCATTGATGTTGAACACACTTACTTCTATATTTGACAATTAACCACCAAATAATACATACAATTAAGAACGAAAATGCAATTACAGTCCAAACTATTTTTGCAAAAATAACTTTTATCATTTCAATCAGTGGAATTTTTCTGGGTTTTGGAACGGCCCATATTGCTTTTGGACTAAAAAATACAGGAGTAGTAACTTGATTAGATACCATCCTTAAGACAAATCCACATACGACATACATAGGTTTTAAACTGGGTTTATAATCTCTGACACTTGAATTTAAGTGCATAGCTACAGAGTTTATAATAAATTTAGATACCACCAAGCCAAGTTGTGTAGTATCTTCAAGAGGCATTTCGACAAAATAATGAATTACGCAGTTAGTGTATTTTCCTAAAACTTTAGGAAATTCAATAGTAATATCTGAATCGCAAGTTTGCTCAATAACCGAATGAAAAACTTTGCCACAATTATTGGAAATTGCTCGTGGATCACTAGTATACAATCGCTGATCCGTGTCTTCGTTATTAAATCTATTGCGCAACACCAAGACATTATTTATTCCTTTACTCCAAAGTGTTAAGAAAAAATCTGCTATGTATGAACGTGATGTAATTATAATCCATTTTACATTTGCATTTGAATTATTAATAACTATGAATTTATTCAGTATTGCGTTTATAATTTCTTGAATGTTCTCAGTCATATCCATATAAAGAACGATTCCCATCTTAAAACTAATATAATATTTTAAATAATGTAATACTTTAATAGAAAAGAATAATCTAGGATTTGAAATAGTATTTGGAAAATTGTATTTGACACTATCTGAATATATTACCAACAACGTTTCATCTTCTATAAAAACATCTTTTATCACACGATTTATACATTTATCCAACTTTTGTTAGCACGTTTTTCATGCGTTAATGAAGAATTCACTGCAGAAGTGATTAATATATACACAAGCAATACTTTAAAACTGTGACTCATTTTCAAAGCAGCTATTATTTTCGACCTACACGTACCAAGACTGTCTACTGAATAGGAAAAATTGTTCCATTTATTTTATAAAATTGAGACAGTATAATCTATAAGTCAATTTTGATTAATATTTAATATATTTATGAGCACTTTCTTTGAATAAGTAACTGATAAAATTTTGTTACAGTAAAAATATTATTTATTATAACGAAATTGCCACTAGAAACACTTTTTGAATTCGCGACTTCTAGTACTCATTGCATTGACAGCGTTTTGCTGCAAAAGAAGTACAGTCGGCTTCACAGGTAAAGGACATTTTCAGTAGTATTTGTGAAAGAAACGATCGCTATCCTTCTATGTTTAATACTTTTGAATGACACCTCTTTTTTCTCTGTTTAAATGCAACCATTGACTCTTGTGGTTACTTATTTTAAAACGAATTAAGCGTAGAAGGATCGCGATCGTTTCTTTCTATAGGCTGTGACCTTCTTCCACAAATACTACTTGAAAATGTCTATACCCTGTGATGGCGACTGAACAAACAATTTTGCACAATTATAATTTGCCACATGTTAAACCCAGAAAATGTTACAAAAAATTAATGTAGTCGTTCTAATTTCTTATATAACGTGTGCCACTTTAGCGCAGTGGTAAGCAAAAAGAACGCCACAAAGTGGAAAATCAGTTACTCACATTCGAAATTGAAAATGGAAATAATGAAACTAACATCTATTAAATACAAGAACTTTAGTTTCCGCACCAAAATACAATTCGATGTATACGCATTTGGAATTTTTTGAACACACAAGTACTTGTAGCAACAATATAGAGGGTGTCCCACGGAAAAACATAACATAAGTTTAATCTATGCGCTATTATTAATGAATATCCTTTTTCTCACACAATTAGAGCACAATATAAATTTTATTAGATAGATAAATGAGAACAAATTTATGTGGTATTGTAAGCGTTTAAAGCGTATTTTAATAAAAAAAAAACAATAAAATTTTAATACTGTTATATGCCAATAATTCACTTGTATTTAGTTTTTAGTTCAACAATTGCGCAGATAGAAAACGCGTGGAGGGTTTCTTCAGAAATTCATCACCTGCATCGAATTTGTTCCTTTTACCATAAACGCACTATATATGACCGTAATTATTAATAAAATTTTATGTTAACGTTACTCAATACTAATTTCAATACTAAAAAAATTAAAAATGCAAATTCCATGAATAATACAACGGGAATGAAAACACATAAAAGAAGAATAAAATTTGCAATTTTTAGAATTTAGTACAAATATGCTCTTTTTAAATTTTAGATCTTGTCAGCACTGTTTGGGTGAAAAATTGTTTTTTTTTACACGCGTGAATGATTTTGGTTCATAGAGCTCTTTTGAATTGGAATATACTATAAGTTTTAAATTGTTTCTTTTACGTTGCAATGCACGTGTGTTTTCCTGTTCATGTTTGCTGGAATATCGTTTTTGTCATTTGATATATTTTTTTTTGTTGTTTAAATCAGTTGGTGTAGAGAATTGCGTTTTTAGCAAATGCTTATTACAATAGTTTCACACTCGATTTCTTCGCATTTAATTCACATATGTCGCAGTTTGTTTTGCTATTTCAAAAGTTTCTTTGTTTATTCTCAGGGAAACAGCTCGGTGGTTGTCGCCTTTATCAATTAAATTAAAGACTTGTTTTGACTAAGTGAATAACACACAGATTGTATCTACTATCTAATTTCTGAAAAGTCATTTTTGATTATTATTTCTGAGAAAATATTAGCGGGTTAACTTTTTGTAATGTTCTTTGTGTTGGATATCATAATTGTCAATAGTTTTTAAGTTAGTTCTTAAGCAGACGTACGACTTCTGACATGTAGTAACTAACACATGTACCAAATTGCGTGGATTTATGTTGTTTTCAAAAATTTAAACAATCGTTTAAGTGCCAAAAAGTGTACGTTTACGTGTAACTATCGAAACGCGAGTGCAATGATGCAATTAAGTGCACCATAAATTAAAAAAACTTCCGTTTCGCGAACCCTTAAGAGAGTATCGTTCGATTTATTTATTTATGTATAATGGAAATAAACGCGTAGCGGATGAATTGACGTCCTCTTGAGTCAGCGAATTATTACGAGAAAAATTCAATACCGCCAAGAAACATTGGATCGAGATTTTCATGTTAATACAAATGGTTCCTAATTCATTATTCTTCGTTTTATGGATTAGAAGAAGAGAAAATCCCAACTGTAAGTACTCTGCTTATTTACTCCAGAAAACTTCCGGGCTTTGGGTGCGAGTTTGAGTTTGGTAAAATAAATTAGACAGCGTTTAGGGTATCTTCATTTTTTTGTTATTTTTTTTATGTAACTTACGTATTAGCATTAAAATCATGTTCGATGGTAAAGAATGATCAAACCGAGTCCAGGGCATGTTACGTTCGAGTTGATTTTACAGTAAAAAATTGCGTGTTTGACTAGACCGCAGACTCGTTTTGTTTATTTACCCACAAATTTGTAATAGTTTTAGGAACGCCGTTTAGATAATAAAGTATATGATTGGAAATTTCTCCAAGTTTAATTTAATTAATCTATAAATAATATTAATAGAATAAAGGATTCAACGACATTGTTTAATGATTATATTAAGGTTACAAATTTTAACAGAAAAGTTTTAACTAAAGAATTCGACGCCTAATTCTTGCAAAACCCTGCAATTGTCGCGCAATTAATGTATGCAAAATTGCGATTTAAATTTTTTAAAGCAATATATTCAATTGAGGCTAAATGCTCGTGTGGTTGTCCGATTGTCAGAAATAAAAGAAAATGTGAAGTTAAAATAGAAAGGAACAAAACGCATATTTTCATTTTTTGATAAAATGATATTGAACACGCAAAAAATACATGCAAAGATGACTGAAAATAACCGTGTGCAAAAAAACGGAGGAGTAGTGGGAGTAACAGCTTCAGCGCGTTTATAAAAATTACAATTCCTTCAAACGGGGCTAGCGGACGGGTACCCACACTACAATTTATCAAAAAATGATAATATTCGTTTTGTTCCTTTCTATTTTAACTTCAGAATTTTTTTTTATTTCTGCTGTGGCGGCTAGGGGTTAGTTCTAGGCGCCGGTTTGCATCAGAGAAAAACTACGTTGAGTTTGCGAATACGAGTTTATTTTAACTTACAATAACCGCGCTGTTAGTTGTTTAATGTTAATGCGTTTGCTGCGAGAGCGGAATGCGAGTAAGCGCCATATAGGAACGCGGAACTGCTGGGATCGCACTAGTCACTTTGGTTACTACGCCGTATCGTACTCTGGGTCTGTCTTCTGTTGACTCGTTCGCCTCATTATATACCGTCTGGCGTGTTGGGATGCTTAGCTTGCAAGGTTACAATAATTCCTTGCGAACGTAGCATTCTTTGTTTGTTTATACTTCCGCAAAATACGGACGCGGAAATTGCTTGTGCATGCAGTTCCTATACTGCCAATCGGAAAACCACACGAGCATTTAGCCTCGATTGAATATATTGCTTTAAAAAATTTAAATCGCAATTTTGCATACATTAATTGCGCGACAATTGCAGGGTTTTGCACACACTATTTCCTGAAAGATTTATGCTACTTCTCAAAAAGTGACGGTTCTACGAATTTAAATAGAAAAACCCAAATATTTCACTTTATCCGATTTTTCTCGGAAATGTATTACCTGATCGAGTCTAATTGGTGCTCATTTTATTCGTATTTTAATTCTATACAACTTTTTTTTGCACCATTAATGTTAGTTTATTACTTTTTACTCAGGAAAAAAAAAGTAAAAAAAAACACTTTTTTTGCATTTAAATGTTAATTAACAATATAATGACAATTGATTTTCGGTATAAACATGAACATAAAGTACTTTATATTATTTATAATTACATGACGCAGGCGGTATCCTACTATTATTTTTGTCAAAAATTTACTAATTATTTACTCTATTGACTGGGATAATAGGAGCAACCAATAGATCATTACAATCTAGGTTTAAAGAACATTGAGCAAACTGGCGTCTGGGACACTCTAAAAAGTCAACGATAGCTGGACATGCGTTTAGCAATGGGGATCACAAGATACTCTTATTTATTATTACAACAGATTGGTTAGAAAAGCCACCGAGATCTGTAAACACCGAGAAAACCTCAACAGAAAAAAAGAAACCTGGAGGCTCAACCAAATCTGGAATCCAATTCACAAGAATATCTTATATCAGTACAAATACAACCTGCAAATCAAAAATCATCAGTCTACATCTAACATCGGAAATAGAAAGACTTTTGAAGAATGTTACTACTCGCGATAGAAAATCTTTGGAAGAAATTTCAATCAACGACGGTTTCTAGATCCTAATATGGACAATACTAGTTCACTTTTAATAAGTAAGACTTTTTTACATCAGAAATTTCAAAATATAAAACAAGTACATTAATGATAAATAGAATAGTACGGGTCCCTTATATTTGTAGTTGCCAGTTGGTTCTGACTTTTAAGTTTAAGTAAAAAAAAGAGTACTGTGTATGTTTTACTCATTAATAGTGTTTAGTTGATATTTTATGGATTTGGTGTTTAGAAGTGGAAGTAAAGAAGGTGTTGGAAGTTAATTAGAAGTTATTACGTATTTAAAAGTAAATTTAAAGTAATAAAAGTAAGGTGATAAAGAAAATAGTGACCGATAAAGATAACAGTTGTCGGCGCGGAAAAATGAAAGTTGTTATCGGACAGTAGATAACAGTGTGGATTTTCGGCGTAAAGATTATATTACATAAAAAAAATTATTTTGATTGCGTATTTGTTAGTCATATAGAAAAATAATTTAATTTGGTGGGCATATATAAGAATTTTATAAATGAATGGAAAAAAAGAGATAAGTGAAAGATCGGAAAGTTTGGGGAATATAGAAGAGTTTTTGAAAAGGAAGAGAGATTCAAAGGGGGAGGAAAAATTGGATGACGAGATAAAGAGAAGAAACACAAAAACACAAAGGACGCCAGAACAAAAAAGAAAGGAAGAGATGGAACACCAAGATAAAACAATGGAACATATAAAAATGTTGATATTGGAGATGAGAAGAGATATGATAGAGGGATTTAAAGAATATAAAGCTGAAATTAGAAAAAAGGATGGAAATACAAGAAAAAAAAGCAGAAGGAACAACATCATCATAAAAGGGCCATTAAAGATAGAACAACCAAGTAGAGAAAGAGTGAAGAGGATTTTAAGAGAAAAAATAGGTGCAGAAATAGAAATAATAAACGCATACGTAATAGGGAAAGAAGTAGGAAAGAGTGCGATAGTAGTGAAGTTAGGAAGCTGGGAAGAAAAAATGAAAATAATGAATAATGCATTTGATAGAGTAGATAGAAAGATATTGTGGGAAATGATGAGGAAAAGTGAAATAAAAGAAGAGATAATAGAAGCAGTGGAAGAGATTTATAAAGAAACAAAAAATAGAGTCAAGGTAAAAGGGAAATTAGGGAAAGAGTTTTGGACGGAAAAATGGTTGAAACAGGGTTGTCCGTTGAGTCCGATGCTATTCTTTATATATCTAAGAGATCTAGAAAAAGAAATAAGGAGAGATCAGGGTGGAGGAATAAAAATAGGAAAAAAAATGTAATAACGCTTGCATATGCGGACGATATAGTAATTCTTACGAGTAAAGAAGAAGAGATGAAGAAAGCATTAAAGACGTTGAGAAGATATTTAGAGAAGAAAAAATTAGAGGTAAACGTAAAAAAAACCAAAATAATAATATAAAACAAGAAAAAAGGAAGAGAAAAAAAGAGAGATGGTGGTGGGGAGAAGAAGAAATAGAAAAAGTTGACAAATACAAATACTTAGGATACATAATAAAGTATGGCAATATAAACAGTGATCATATAAGAGAATTAAGGAAAAAACGAAGTAATATAATGGGACAAGCGTGGGGTATGGGAGAAAAGTTATTTGGCAAAGAAGTAGAGAAAAGAAAATGGCTATTTGAGAACATTGTTAAAAGTGTTATAATGTACGGAGCGGAAATTTCGGGTTGGAAGGAATGAGAAGAACTAGAGAAGACACAGGAAAGATTTTGGAGATGGACGCGAAGACTGGATAGGGAAACACCAGGATATTTAATAGAGGAAGAAATAAAAATAGAAAAAATAAGTATTCAAGCAGGGAAGAGAGCAATAAGATTTGAGGAGAGGATAGAAGATAGAAAAGATAATGAAATTTTATATGAATGTTGGAAGGAAGTAAAATTGCGAAGAACAAAACATTGACAAGAAGAGAGGAGAGCATATTACCGAAAAGGGGGTTACGCGACAGAAGAGATAAGAAGATTGAAGGATGAAAGAAGAAAGATGGAAGAAGAGATAACACAAAGGGACAAGGACAATCGAAAACAAGAAAGAGAAATGAAGATAAATGAATCAAAGTATAATGTAAAATATAAAGACATAATGGTGGAAGAGATACCAAAATATATAACAGGAAGATTGGATATAAAAGCAAACGTATGGTAGCCAGATATAGATTAGGAAATGAAGATAGAGAAAATAAATATTGGAGAAAAGATGAAGAAAGAATGTGTAGAATGTGTGGGGAAAATTAGGAGAATGTAGAGCACATGGTAGAAGAGTGTAGAGAATTAAGGAGAGAGACAGTGAGAAGAGAAGTTCTGCTAGGAGTAAATGGAGAAGTCATAAAGTGGATGAAAGAGGTAGAAAACAGAAGAAGATGGATGGAAGAAAGGAAAAGAAGCATAATAAAAAACATGTAACAGAGAGGGGTGTTTAAAAGACAGAAATAGAAAATAAGTTATTATTTTGCAGAATTTGTTGCGTTAATTAATTTTTTTTAGTATTTAGTAAGATGTGTATAAACCGAATCTATTTGTTAATTTCAAAGACAAATAAACTGATATTGATAGTTGTTATTTTATTACATTTTATTACCAAACCGTGTTTGTCTAATTTTTTTTACGTTTACTTATCTGTTATTGTTATGTTTGTTGTACTTTCTTGCCCAACTCAGAATGAAACAAGTAAGTTATTTACATATTCTATCCAATTAATCCACTAAATTGTTTTCCAATAATGGGTCTCCCATAAACTTCACAAGCTCCATTATAAAAATATTTAGATACTACACAACACATTGAGTTTTTGTGCAATCGTACGAGAACATACTATTTGGCTGACATCTGCCCGTCTGCGAGTCCACTAAAGTGTAAAAAAAGGGACACTTCAAAATTAGTGAATAATACTCTTGATATTATTGCATATATTGCAAGTATACATAAATTTTCCTTTTTTTAAAGCTACCTTGTTATTATACTATATTAAAGTACACGTTACAGAAAGCACATTTTCCAACACGAATTTGAAATTCCGACATGAGCCGTGAAGCGGCCAATGGAGGAACGAATGAGTGCTAGAGTAGCTTTCTGTAACAAGTGCTTTATACTATTTTTTCTATTTAGCGACAATTACTTTACTTAAAAGTAAAAAAAAATGTATATGTTTATTTAACGGTTTCAATGCTGCTACAATAAAGCACATATTTTGCGGCTTGTTTTAATTATTCTTTACAATTAGTAGTAATTAATTTTTGTATAGTGTAGTGAAGTGAAAACTAATCTTGTTGACTACAATTGGTATGTTGATAATCAAAACTTATAGTGTAAACAAATTTAACAAGTATTAGTTTACAATATATTCTTTATCATTTCGTGTTCGGGCTTCAGAAATAGCAAAAATATAAAATTTATAGACTTTTAAATTAATATAAAACATACCTATCATAATATACTTACGTGCAATTTAAGCTTCCTCGACCTGAAGTGCAAGTGTTGCGACCAATCTGTTGACAATACACCTTATATTACCTGTAACATCTGTATTTATTTATTTAATCGTATGGTACATTTTAAATATTGTAAAGATCGTCTGTAAAGATGTATATAAAGAAGCCTGTGTTAGCATTACGGCAAGTGAATCTAAGGTTTTGCGATCTCGACAGAATATTAAATGGTCCTGTACCACATGTTGTAATTCATCTCTTGATCTTTTTACGTTAACTCAAACTATAAAGGTTTACGCACTGAAATTCAACAGCTAAAGAGTCAGTTGAAAAATGTAAGATATTAAATGAAAAATCTAATGTAACTGATCATTCGCTAATTGAAAATGTGATTACTGAAATAAGTATGCGTAAATCAAGAGAATCAAATGTGGTTATCTTTAACATACCGGAAGTATCAGTTGATAATAATGCTTCCAACGATGAAGATACAGTTAAAGATATACTGCACTCTATTGATAATTCAATTGATTGCAAAGATATAACGATGTTTCGGTTGGGGAGAAAAATTAAACCAGGTTATGCTCGTCCATTAAAAGTTAAACTAAAGAAATCGCTCGCTTAGTACTAAGATCAAGCTAAAAGTTTAAACAAAGTAAATATGATAAAGTTTTTATTGGGTCAGATTTAACCCCATTACAAAAAAGCCATCGAAAAAAAGTGATGAAAGAATACAATAATCGCATCGCTAATGGAGAATTGGACATCGTCATAAAATACGTCAATAATTTTCCCAATATAGTTAAAAAAAACTAATAAGTGTCCAACGTACTACAATCAATAATTTCTCAGTGTATTATCAAAATGTTAGCGGATTAAATACGAAACTATCCACATTTCAAAATAATGTCATTTGTGCAAAATTTGACTGTTTTGTAATAACAGAAACTTTGCTTTCATCAGAAATTATGGATTTTGAATGTTTTCCGTCTGCTTATAGTGTTTTTCGATGTGACAGAACCCCATTTTTAAGAAATGATCAATTAATCTCTCGAGGAGGTGGTGTGCTTATTGCAATTAGAGACAACTTTCAAACAATTAAAAAGCTTATGACGACTAACTTTCCTGGTATTGATGTACTTGGTGTTGAAATATTTTTTAAGGCTCAAATAGTGTTAGTAGTTTCCTTATATGTACCTCCATCAACGTCTAATATCATATTTAAGGACCTCCTTAGCAGTTTGGAAGAAGAATTGAATTATTACGAGAACATTATAGTTGCAGGAGATTTTAATGTTCCGGATTTTGCAGATAGCTCCGAACATTCCAATTTATCAGAAAAGAAAATTGCTCTCATGCAATTTACAAATTTTTTAAATTTATCTCAATGTAATTATATTGTTAATATGGACAATAGGTTATTAGATTTAATTTTTTGTTCTACTAATATCAATCATAGATGTGAAGTAGCCGTATCTTCCGTAGTACCTCTAGATCTGAAGTATCATCCCAGTCTGTCTATTTCATTTACTTTACCAGTTGATAACAGTACTTTTGATATATCGCATAAATATAAATTTGATTTCAAAAACGCTGATATTACATCACTATATTCTCTTATTAACAACACTGACTGGAACTTTCTGAATAGGTATGACAACTGTAACGATATGTGCAAAGTATTTTATGACAAAATGTACGAATATTTAGTAATTACAGTTCCACGTAAAATCATAAAAACAAAATCGTTTTCCGCCTTGGGTTACAAATAACATTAAAAGAAATATAAGGGTAAAGAGTCATTATATGAGGCTATTCAATAAATCAGGTCACCAATTTAAAAAAAAAAAGGAACTATATCAACATATTAGGTTACAAATTCAACAGTCATATAAGGAATATATTGAAAGAACTGAATGTCATATAGTGAATAACACAAGACAAATATTTAGCTACGTTAATAGTCGTAAAAGGAATTCACGAATTCCTGGTGTTATGAATTATAACTCTAATGTTTTAACATCTCCTCAGAATATAGTAAATGCTTTTGCTGATCACTTTGCGCAGTTTATTACTCAGAACGTACAGAGCAACAACACAGGAAATTTGTATGTACCAGATATTACTACTTTTTCGATTTCTATTATTAATAGTGATGAAATTACACGAGCCTTGAGTAAATTGAAACAGAAATTAACTTCTGGTTCTGATGATATACCCTCATTCCTAATTAGAGATTGCTCTAACGCCTTTAGTTACCCACTTATTATTATTTTTAACAATATTCTAAAAACGATGACTTTTCCGGATGTTTGGAAAATCTCCAAAATTATACCAGTTCATAAAAAGGGCTCGAAGTCTCTAATTGATAATTATAGACCAATTTCAATTAATTTGAATTTTGCAGAAGTCTTTGAAATGGTGCTTTCCCAGTATCTACAAAATCATTTTTCAAATTTTATCAGTGAATTTCAGCGTGGTTTTGTTAAAGGTAGATCCCTTACTACCAATCTTTGCAACTTTACTCACACTATATCTAGTGCACTGAACGAAGGAAGACAAGTAGACGTAGTATATACAGATTTGACTAAAGCCTTTGATTTAGTGGATCATAACATTTTACTAAAAAACTGGGTAATTTTGGATTATCAAATAAGTTGTTAAATCTGTTTCATTCATACTTAAACAATAGAGAAAATTATGTTAAATACGCATATACCAAATCAAAATTGTTTTGCACCAAAAAGGGTACCTCAGGGATCTAATCTAGGTCCACTTTTATTTACTATATTCATAAACAATATTGTTAAAGACATTGATTGCAACATCTTGTTATATGCAGATGATGCTAAGCTATTTAAAGTTATAAATAGTCATGTAGATTGCTTAACACTTCAATCAAACTTAAATCGATTTTGTTCTTGGTGTAATAGAAATAATTTAACTATTAATGAAAATAAGTGTAAAACTATGTCATTTACAAATAAACTAACAATGATTAAATTTGATTATGACGTCAATAATACTTCTATTTCAAGAGTAAGTAAATACTTAGATTTAGGTGTTACATTTGATTGTAATTTAAATTTTAAAACTCATGTGCAAGTGATTAGTAATTCTACTGTAAAAGGTTTAGGATTTATTATACGTTCCTGTAAAGACTTTAAGTCAATATTAATTCTAAAGAAACTATACTACTCGTTTGTTAGAAGTATACTTGAATATAACTCAATTGTCTGGAGCCCTCACTATGCTTCACATAAAAAAAATCTAGAAACCGTACAGAATAGATTCTTAAAGCACTTATATTATAAAAAACATAATAACTGGCCAATACGACATTATCTTTATAATAACTTATTAACTGAATTCAATCTAAAAACCTTGGAGACACGTCGTTTGATTTCTTCCTTAACGTTCTTATATAAATTAGTTAATCATATCTACTCTGATTTTGAGCTATTGAGAAATGTATTTCTTAATTGTAACGTTCATAATTTTAGAAACGCGAGTACATTCTATATACCTATTGCCTACACTAATCAGCATTACAACTCACCTATACTACAAATGTGTAGAATATATAATAACATGAACTCTAATTGTGTTGATATATTTTCTAATTCGTTAGCACAGTTTCACCATATATTAAATAATTATTTTTCATAAATTATATTATGTTTATATACTTATCTAAGTAATAATTTCTAAGTTCAGTTTTCTTTTGGTAATTGTATTTTTATTTTCTTTTTTCTTTCTGTTATAATATGATTGTTCTGTGTAGTACGTAGGACAATAAAAAGCTATTATTATTATTATTATTATTATTGTGTATCACTGTAAAATCATGAATAAAGATATTTCCTTAAACCCTCCTGAAATTCGAGAAATTCCACAAGAAGTTGTACATAATTACTGCCAAACAAGTCTTCATTCCAATATGAAGCACGTTACCTGATATTTCAAAACTGGTGTGTCGAAAACAATATAGAAGCTATTTGGGAGAATATTTTACTTGCATACTTTTAATTGGAAAGCAAAAAGTGTAAATCTTCCACTATGTAGAGTACCTGCTCTATGTTGCGGTCATGCTTATCTATACACAAATATTTTTTTATTTTGCTTTAAGACTAGGTTCAAGATGAAGCCTCTAATTTTTGGTTTTATAGGCTGTTGCTAGGGTTTGCTTGGAAGCATAGAACTGTCAGTTATTGATGTGACAGATACATGAAACATGTATTTAAGTGAAATTTTCAAAGCTCCTGAAATACATGCACCTTTGTAAGAATTTCATACCTATAGTAATTTTTCCATCATTTTTCCTTTATCGCTGATGATATTCTAAGAATACGAAATATGGAACAAGTAGGAAAGAATAAAAAGCAAAATCATGGTAGGACCACTCTAGGCGTTTATCAAAGAACTAAAAAGTTGAGATTGTCAAAGAAGAAAAATGGAGAAAACAATGTAACGAAAAACCGAGAAAGTGGAAAAAGCAATGTAATGGAAATGGTAGATTACACATTGGAGGTGAAACTCAATCTTAAAGTGGTTGACGTAGAAGGGGAAATGAACCCCAAAGACGTAAACGTAGTGGAGGAAAGACGAATACAATTGGACTGATGTGGAAGCTGATCAGAACATTGACGACAATGATATGCAGTCGGCAGCAAATGTTTCTCACCCTCTAGATAATGTGGAAATTGAGACAAAAAGTAAGAAAAAGTCTGTCGATGAAAAACGAATACTTTCTGTCCTTAGCATCATCACGTTTTGTATGTCGGTTTCCCAATATGCCCAATCCTGCAAAAACTTTAACTTGCTGTTTGGTGGCGCCCTGATCAAAGGAATGAAACACAATGTAATATTCAAGTGCCGATGTGGGAGAAAAAACTTTAGAATTTCAAGTGATGATACTAATCATTCTTTGCCGATGAATATAGCTATTGCTTGGGGTATTATAACTGCAGCAATGGGATTTCAAGCCCTCCGGAGTCTGTTAATATTTTTGGACATTTCATATCCAACTTTTTCCTCCTACTTAAAATGGAGAACAACGGAGAAAAAGCTACTAACCAGCGTCAAAACAAAATTATGTTGTGCTACAGTTGAAGAAGAAAAGCAATTGGCTATAGAAGCTGGGAAATTTGTAATTGTTGACGGGATCTCGTACTCTGCAGTTCGTGTAAAAATAGACGGTGGATGGAATAAACAATTTTATGGCCATGAACATAACTCGAATAGTAGAGTAGCAGTGATTATTGGAGCTTGCACCAAGAAAGTACTGTTCCAAGGAGTCTGAAACAGTTTCTGTTTGAAATGCGAAAGAGCAAAAAATTAAAACATTACTCCCCGAAAACATGAATGTTTTAAGAATTGGAACAAACCGGACACTGCCACATTGGAAGCAGATATTTACTACGGGAAGGATTTTTGAAAAGTATTCCAGATTATGGAATAGTTTATTTAGAGTTTATCGGGAACGGAGATTCTTCTGTTTACAATTGAATTTAGCATGTTTATAATGGAATAAAAAATAGAATAAAATTTACGACAATACTGTTGCTGTTCAAAGATCCCGTTTTGTAATAGACTAAAGTTTCAGCCTATTACAAACAGGATCTTCAAAATCAAAAGGCAACAAATACAAATCAAAAGATAATTTCGAAATATTTATTGTAGTTAAAAAAATCGAGTGTACGAATGATTTGGCAAAAATTTTAATAAAAGCTTGCTCAAAATTCAAACAATAAAGTGGGTGGAATGGGAAAAGTGGACATCCCACAAGACAAAAGAAAACTTCCATTTATAAAGTGGAACTTTACAGTACTTGTGAGAGAGATAAAAAGGGCTGTTTCTTTTTGCCAAGAAAACAAATGAAACAAATATAAGTTGCGCGGAGATAATACGGAACATGCCATATCATATTTTTGGAGATCATTCTAAATGTCTTTCTAAGCTTTGTGCTGCTGACTCTAAGTTTCGTCAGAAAAAAAGGTTTTCTTATTGGAGAAACTAATATTGACGCAGAAAATTTCATGAGCTTAGCTTACAAATACCTTGAAGAAAAACGAAAAAACATAACTTTGTTGGATTTGTACGCGGTTAATATGGATGTGGTTGTTTTAGTTAAAAATGTGTTGTTTTTTTTCTGCCTTACGTTTATTTCATAACTGAAAGAAAGTTGCTATCTGCACTATAGACACAGCTAGCAAAAAAATACAAATTAACCCGTTCGAGAAAAAAAAGATTGAGACTTAAGTTTCCAAAGTTTGGTTTTCTTGGTCAACGGGATCCTCATTATGGAAAAGCATGTAACACCAGATATGGTTGATGAGCTTTTAAAAATTGGAATAAACAGTTTACGAGAGTCACTTCAAATTTCGGCGAAAGAACAAGCAAGAATTGAAAACAACACAAAGGATCAATCAAACTCTTCTTTGTGGAATTGGGAGCGAAGGCCAAGACTAACAGCTTCTGATTGTGAAAATGTGTGCAAAAGAAAAACTACAACATCAAGTAAAAGATTTCTCAAACAACGCAAACTAAAATGATAGATTCAAACAAATGACATGAAGTGGGGAAAAGACAACAAAAAAATGCAATTCGCGAGTACTAAAATAAAAACAGTATACAGGGTGCCCATAATCTATCTCATAACATGGGTAACTTTCTTAATATGGAAAATAGGTAATCGGTTAAATTAGGGAAAGTTGGGCAGAATTACAAGCAAAATGTTAAACTTTTTTCAAATTTGACAGATGTCTTCAACTTTTGAAATTTTGTGAAAAACTGAAAACAGTCGATTTTTTAATGTTGTCCTGTTCCACTACTACTTACTTTAGAACTGAACTAAAATGACATCTTATACATATTTTTACGTAGAATTCGGATAAAATTACTCAAATGTCATAACCCTCTTGATTTCGGAGATATAACACAAACTTACATTTTTTAAATGACAATCATAGTTGGCTGTGATCTTATTAAATAGCTTTTGTTTTTGGCGATTTCATTGATATAAGGTTCGATATACTTTACTCTTGTATTTCTATTTAAATGTCCAAAATTGTGTTGTTGGATACCATTAAGGAACAAATGATTTACAAGTTAGTTAAACTTGAAACAAAATTTATATTGACAATATAATACCACAAGTAGGTACTATTAATGGTTTGTAATTATGTTCTATTTCAATAATGTACAAAAGACATAAAGTTCATATTAAATGTTCGAAATGGCCCCCGTTAACCAATATGCACATTTGACATCTTCTAATCATCTCTATGCACTTTTCCAAACTGCGAGGACGAATTCTTCTAATAATCAACCTAATTTATCTTTTAATCTTCTACATTATTGGGTTTTTCTTTGTACACCCTGTCTTTAACGGTTCCCACAAGAAAAATCGAGAGGTGTGATATCAGGTGTTCTTGCCGGCCAATTAATAGGGACCTGAATTACCGATCAGCTCGGAAAACGTTCGGAAAGATATTCAGAAACAGCTCTAAAATTATGAGCAGGAGCACCATCATGTTGGAAATGAGTAAGATTTTGTACCACATTTAATGGCAGTTCATCTAACATGTCTTCCAAGTCATTTTGAAGAAATTTTAAATATCGCCTTCCATTTAAATGGTAATTGTAAAAGAACGGACCAATTATTCTGCTACCGAGGATGCCACACCACACATTTATTGAAAAAATATGTTGATCTCGTCTCAACAGTAACATGAGGGTTGTTCTCAGACCAATTAGTTATTGTGTCTATTAAATACACCGTTATTGGTAAATTTTGCCTCGTCAGTAAATAAAATTCTGCGCGAGAAAATGGATCGTTGTGCAGTTTCTCTTAAAACCATCGAGCGTAATTTAATCTTCTCTCTGGAGTCGGCTGGATACAAGGTGTTGCCGATATGAAATTTATACGGCTTGAATCGATTTTGTTTTAAAATTAAACGAGCTTTTTCTGTAGAAGTACCACACTCACTTGCAATTTCACGGGTAGAGTTTTGGTTTATAATTTACATATGCCAAAACTCTTTTCTTCTTGATTAAACTTTTGCTAGCTTGGTTTCATAAATGATCCGTATAGTTTAAATTATTTTTCAGTTTGGAAAAAAGTCTTTTATCTGGTTGTCTTGCTTTCCAATATCTTTGCAAATACATTTCACTGGCTTCATTACTATTTCTGTTGCTAGCATAATAACAAAAAGCATGTCGTTTCTCTCTTCATTTTGAATACATTGTTTATTTGAGAATTTTATGTTTTAAATAAATCACCGTGAATAATACAACTTACTTATGTAAATCAATTATTTAGTTGGACGACACAGGCTTTGTTTCAACAGGTTTTGTTTGAAGCATTTGTTTCCATAGCCTGCCTGTGTTATTTTGCAGCTTAATTGTATCAATAAACTATTTTTAGCATTTACAAAAAAAATGTAAGAGTAAAGTATATCGAACCTTATCAATGAAATCGCTTAAAACAAACGCTATTTAATAAGATCACAGCCAACTATGATTGTCATTTAAAAAATGTAAGTTTGTGTTATATCTCGAAAACAAGAGGGTTATGACATTTTGAGTAATTTTATCAATTCTACGTAAAATATGTATAAGATGTCATTTTAGTTCAGTTAAAGTAAGTAGTAGTGGAACAGGACAATAAAAAATCGACTGTTTTCAGTTTTTCACAAAATTTCAAAAGTTGAAGAATATGTCAAATTTGAAAAAGTTTAACATTTGCTTGTAATTCTGCTCAACTTTCCTAATTTAACCGATTACTATTTGATATTAAGAAAGTTACCCATGTTATGAGATAGATTAGGGCACCTGTATATGTACTGCCAACTGGGTTGGTAGTTTCTTTAAATGATGGAAGATTTGGTGCATCAACGGATGGTTTTGTTGGACAAAACGGATTCTGAAGGTAAAATGTCTTACAACCTTGGTAAATATTCCCACGGCAGACTGGATAAAGAACCCAATGTTTTGTATAAAAAATGGAATACTGAAATTGAAAAGGAACTATAATTACTTTTTTCTATTTTGGGTCGCTTACAGAGCTATAAAAGCACCCAAATGAGTTCTTTTATAGAAATTGGAGTTCTTTTATAGAAATAGAACAATTTTTATTCCTAACGGTGGTAACACTGATAACATCCAAGCTGTCATTACGTTCGGTGTGCATTAATTTAAATCGTAATTAATGTTCAGTAGATTCATTTATCTACTTATTTTTATTTCCACCCATTTCTTTAATGAAACATATGATAAATGTACTAATTAAACTTAAACTAGCATTTAAACCAAAAGTTTAATGAAAATATTGCCACCTTAGCAATTACACTTCAAAATTCCCTAAATTTAAAAACTCGCAAAATTTTAAGTCAATCTGAAAAGCCCAAAATACAAAAATAGTATAAAGAATTGAATTCAGAAGGCATTTTAGCGACTCGTACTTTTGAAAACTGTACTCGTCCCTTATAAAAAATGCGTCTTCTGAAACTAGTTCTTTAATATACAATTATCAGGTAGTGTTTCTGATAATATTGGTATAATAATTATTTGGTATAATTATATCAGATTGTAATGCACATGATAATCACTCAACGCGCCTGGTGCGATTTAGTAGTTTGGACACCATCTGGTTATCACCAGGAAAAAATTATAAATGATGAAACAGTTCAAACATTTTGAATCGTCGACTGCTTGCCAAAGATGTCTGAATGCTGGGAAAATGATTTACTCTTGAGATTGTCAATTCTACGCAAAAACAAAATATGGAATATCGTGAGCACCCCGGAGTAAGAAAATATAGCACGCAGAAGTAGTCCCGGCAGTTTATTTTCGTTATAATTATTCTATAATTTATAAAGATGATTATATTTCACTTTGAAACATTTATCTAACTTTATATGTAACTTTTGCTGTTTGAGGATCCCGTTACTTAAATCTAAAGGTCCTGTTTTGTATGCAAGATTTTGTGTGTAAGAAGTTATGAAAATAAAATTCTTCTGTTTTACAAAATTTATGTAAGTATCTTTATCTACTTTAGTTCATCCATCTTTCAAT
This sequence comes from Abscondita cerata, assembly GCA_030710515.1. NCBI lineage: Eukaryota > Metazoa > Arthropoda > Insecta > Coleoptera > Lampyridae > Abscondita > Abscondita cerata. The sequence goes on from JALBCR010000391.1 coordinate 107,845, forward strand.
TTACTTTGATCCGTATATCATTTTGATGCGGATATCGTTTTGATATGTGTATCGGTTTTATCCTTGAAAGTATTTACAAATCTTTTTGGAAACGCCATAACCCGCGAGCATGTTTCAACTGACTTTATACATTTTTTGCAAATTTGTATCAACCGGAAATTTCCCTACGACAACGTAAGTCACACCAACCAAATTCAGAATTTTCTGCTTATTTGAGTTTACTTTTTATGTTTTTTAATTTCTTCTTGATTTTTGCAGTAGTTTGCAAATTATGTACTTAGGGAAACTAGGTGATCGCTTTTAGAAAAAAATAAATGCGTCTTAAACCTTTAAGTAAAACTATGTCAATCACACCAATGGATTCAGAATTTTCTTCTCATTAGAGTCTACTTTTTACGTTTTTAAGTTCTTCTTTATTTTTGCAACAGTTTGCAAATTGTGTACTTAGGGGTACTAGTCGAGCATTTACACATGAACTATGAATAGCATAAACTAAGAAAATGCAAACAGTTAACTGTAACAACATGTGTGTGTAAGTGTAAAGCGCTATCTAAGCGATAGCTTTAATGCTTGTAATACACGTTGCTGATAAAGCCAAGATAACTTGTACAGATGTACAAACGCAACAAAAGAACACCTGATGCAGCATTTCGCTCTTATTGTGAGCTCATCAGAGTGTATACTTAAGTGCGGTATACGACTGTACAAGACGGCGGTTGGTCTTTAAGCTCTCGTGGAGCAATAAACATAAGTAAAATGTGTGTCTTGCGACATCTCGTGTAAACATTGACACGTATGAATAGTATAAACTAAGAAAAATGCCAACAGTTAACTAGTAACGGCATGTGTGTGTTAAAGTCAAAGCGTTATCTAAGCGATAGCTTTAATGCTTGTAACACACGTTGCCGATAAAGCGAAGATAACTTGTACAGAAGTACACACGCAACAAAAGAATACCTGATGCAAAATTTCGCTCTTACTGTGAGCTCATCAGAGGTGTATACTTAAGTGCGGTATACGACTCTACAAGATGGCGGTTGGTCTTTTAAGCTCTCGTGGAGCAATGAACATAAGTAAAATATGTGTCTTGCGACATCTCGTGTAAACATTGACACGTATGAATGGTATAAACTAAGAAAAATGCCAACAGTTAACTGTAACGGCATGTGTGCGTTAAATTGCAAAGCGCTATCTAAGCGATAGCTTTAATGCTTGTAACACGTTGCCGATAAAGCCAAGATAACTTGTACAGAAGTACACACGCAACAAAAGTAATTTGGTAATCATAAATCTCTAAATAATTTAAAAGAATAATTTCTATACCATTACGCAAATCTAAGGATACACATAAACACTCTCTTCAACAGTAATTGGGTAGTAAAATTTGGTAGAAAAAATTCGTTACAAAAGTAGTATTTATATGACTGCATATTTAAAATACGCCACACTTGCTAGGTGGTAGGATGGCATAATTAATTTTTTTAAATTTCCAGAAGTGGTACCGGTTTATAACATACCCTTTGTATGTTATTTTTTTGCTCTATTTTTAAGGTACATCCAAACATTTGATTTAACATGAGAAATGTCATTTAAAAATGCAAATTTACAATACAATGTTTTGAATTTTTTGGAGACGCACACGGTGCTGTTCTATGCAAACCACATTAAATTAGACTAAAAGACTCTTTGTAATCATTTCAACAATTAAAAAAAATAGTGAAATTGTTAAACCAGCACCCCAAAAAATAAAAATTTTGTACAGATTATCAACGGCTAAAGCTACTGGTTCCTCTGTGTTGGATGATTGGGCGCTAGATTTTTCAATTGTTACATTTTTTACAAACCGGGCTATTATTCCGCTTTCAACAAATTTGTACACAAGATTATTTAAAGTTAAGTACAAGTAATTGTAATAATTGACAACCAAAACGTGATCAATACCGAATTATCTTCAATTATATTTGATATTTCAAAAAAGGTTTTGTTCAAGAAAGATTCGTCTCCTATAAAAATTGCGGCGCATAGATTTTTTTGCAATACAATCAAAATACGTTTCAACAAATTCATCAAATTCGATTACTCGTATTAATGCATATATTTTATTAAAACGATCATTACCCACAATATTACTATGTAGAAACATTTTAATTTGTACTTCTTTTGTTATAATAATTGGTAAATTGGATTCAGAGAGTTCATCTAAATTTTTAATGCTCCGTCCATACTGAGGTATAGTTAAAATTTCTACAACTCTTGAAATAATAATTGCTTGTATGTGAATGCTGTACACAATATAACTTAAACAAATGAAACGTAGTGCCGAAAACACCGGAATTCTGTTGACTCAACCCAATATGGTTAATTTCAAATGTTCAACAAAATTAGTGTAGGGTCGGACTGATTATCACCACATGCATTTGTATATTTAACAATTAACCACCAAATGATTGAGATAATTAAGAACAAAAATGCAATTAAAGCCCAAACCGTTTTCTGAAAAATAACTTTTATCACCTCAACCAGTGGCATTTTTTTTTTGTTTTGGAACAACCCACTTTACTTTTGGACTAAAAAATATTGCGCTAGGATTTTCTATCGTAGATCTTAAAAAGCTTGAAAGATACTAAAGGTTTAAGTTCGAAATTTATTTCATTATGTGTGAAACTTGAATTTAAATATCTGGCTATTAGGTTAATAAGAAAATGGGATACTATATAACCGAGTTGTGTAATGTCTTGAAATGCATAATTAGTGAAATAATCAATAACGCAAGTGGAATATTTTCTCACTGATTTAGGAAACTTGATAGAAATATCTGAATCGCAAATTTGCTCAATTACCAAATTCAACGCATCTCCACACTTGTTGGGAATTGCTTGAGGATTACCATTATATAATTGCTGATAAATGTTGTTTTTACTACTGTAGTTGAGTAACACTACAAAATTAGTAACTCCAAAACTCCAGAGAACTAGAAAATAATCTGTTATATTTGGACTGGATGTGATTATAATCCATTTTACATTTGCATTTAAGTTATCGATAACTAAGCTTGTATAAATTATTATATTTATATTTTCCTTAATGTTTTCTGTCACATCTGTGTAAAAAACGATTCCCATTCTAAAATAATATTGAGATTCTAACAAATATAACTGCTGAACAGAAAAGTATAAACGAGGATTTAGAATAGTATTTGGAAAAACGTAATTATGAGTATCTGAGTATATTATCAATAATGTTTCTTCTTCTATAAAAACATTATTTACCACATGATTTGTGCATTTGTATAACTTTTTGTCAGTACCATCTTCATACGTCAATAAACACCACTGAAGCAGTTAATAATACATACACAAATAATAACTTAAAGCTGTGACCCATTTTCAAAACACTGCTTATTTTTGACCCACACGTTTCAAAACTATATACTAAATAAGGAAAATTGTTTGATTTGTCTTATAAAATTGGAACAATACAATCTATAAATCAATTTTGATAAATGCGTACTACCCATACGTATATTTACTTTGAATGAGTAATTGACAAGGTTTTAACAGTTATGTTATAACTTATTTGAATAACTATATTAACTTTCACATTTTAACCAATAATTCAGTTGCCAAAAATCGAACGATTTCGTCGGTGGGTGGTTGTTAAATGTTTCCTTTATATATAGGTAACTATAGTGTTAAAAATATTATTTGGAACTCAAATTGAAGATGCTCTAAATGGACTTTGTTTAACTGAAATGACCGCAAAAGGAGAAATCGGATATCCCACATGCATTTATTTACAAAATTTTCTCGACTCAATCGGTTGTCTATAAAAATATAAGATATTGTTTGTGATATAGATTCGGTAATTAGTCTAGCGGAATGGATCATTTAAGAAAAATTTTTGTGTAAGATCTTGATGTTGTACAAAAATTTATAAATATAGTACATAAAATGTAAGAAGTCCGTTTTCAGATTAGCGCATATATTCTGCTAATACGTACGAATATACTTTGGTCTTTGTTACACGTATTGTATAAAGAAGACAAAAGATATATAGAATGTTTGTTAGCGCTGCGGGCGGTGAACTAACACATACATCCTACGTTGAAATGGATTTTCCATTTAAGTACCTGTATTAGAAGAAGACGGCATTATAAAGCGGCACGTTGCACCTACTTACAAATATCGACCGCAAGTTATGATGATCCAGTGGTACTACAAATTTTATTTTTATTTTTCTCAAATCGTACCACATAAATGTTATGCAGGTAAGTAACCTGTATATCTATTTTTAAACAAACGAATTAAAGAAAGAATCATTTATTTAAAATATGAATAAAGCTATTGTTACAGCAAACATTAAAATAATTATAATGATATAAACATTAAACTTACTGAAGTATCCTACGTTCACAATTAACAATAGATTAGGTACCTATTAGATATGTTATTCCAGTATAACTTTCTCTATTAGTTAATTACGTGTATTTAGTAGGTAATTATAAATAATATAAATCTAACAAGGGAGAAATTTGGTTTATCATTGCTACAGTAAACATAAAAATAATAGGTACTTATTTCAATAAATACCTATACAATTAATTAGAATTAAATTAATCACTAATTAAGTGCAGTCTTAAAAAGACACTTCACTGTCGTCATAATCCGAATAACTGTCTTCTGTATCACTACCACCGACAGAAATTATTAACGGTTCTACTGATACATCTAGCACTTTTTCACATGACCATCCATCCGATATAAGTTTTTCAGCATGCAAAATTGTTGTTTTCCAAATATCACCGTCACACTGTTTTAAAGACTCTTCCCACATTTGTAGTACATTATTGTCAGAATATCCATCTCTACCAATGTTTTTATCATAATATGATTTGCAAATTTCCCAAATGTTTTCAATGGCATTAAATTGACAGTGATACGGAGGGGTAATCTCAGAATAAAATGACCATGTTCTAAAATAATGTTATCAACTACGTAGCATTTTTCACTTTATGTTGCTTAGCAAGATGCAAAGATCTATCCTTAAATCACTGTCAGCGAAGGGTATATTTTGGTTTGTAGCCACTTTTGTATCTCTAATTTTCTCCACAAGACGAGAATGATATGGTGCTGATATTATTATTTGAATGTTAAAATAAATCTAATATTATGGACACCTTGTATAACTTTTTGTGTTTGCAAAGAAGTTAATCGATTGGGCTAAACAGTATACCATCTAACGTCAAAAGTAGAATATATTAAAATTAATATTGACCTACATCTCCATGCTGCTAAAAGGATTTACAAAATATATTCCGTTTAGCCATACGGTTACTTTACCGCGGTCGTGACTCACCCTGTAGCCATATATTACAAGCTTCACCATTTGGAGTTTGATACAAAATTTAGTTAACAATAAATATCAAACAATTGTGCGCGTGATAAACTATTATTATTTCATAAGTAAAAATTCAAATTTTAAGTATACAAGAATTAAATAAAAGAAAATACAAACAAGAAAATAGTTAAAAAACAAATGTTTATAAAATTTAAGTATTTGTAGTGGAAGATTAAAATTAGTATGGTCTGAAATTATGTAATTCAGCTCAAGTGTCTATAAATATCGTATCTGGTATCATTCAAAAATACAATAGTTAGAAGTAGAACAATTTAATAAATATACTGATTCTCTGAAAGTAGAAATTAAATTAATTTTTTAGTCCACTAGAACACTTAAATTTGATTACAATAATGTTGCTTGAAGAGCTAGAATATTAATTATTGTTGATGTTCCAAATTTTGACGTATTAGTCAAATGTCACCAAAAACGTCCAAAATTAAAATCAATTCGAAAGTAAAAAACTTCAGCGGAAGATAAAAGTATAAAGTTAGAGTGCAGTTAAATTTTCGTTGTTTACTTTGAAGTATTCCAAAACTAATTCGTATTCAGGATGCCTTTCAGAATCCAATCCATTAAATAAATATTCCAGAAGAAGAACCAGGAAGATTAAATTTCGAAGTTCGAAAGAAGATGATCAGTAAAAAAGCAACTATTAAAAATTGTCAGTTTGTCATTATTGTCTTGTATTTTCTTTAGGAACCGTTAAGCACCACAGTTGCCCTTTGCTCTAAATATACAGAATACTCATAATCTAGAACAATTATCAAATTAATTATGCTCAATTTTATATTAGTCTTAGTTTGTTTTTGTTTAATATTGCCTGGAATAATATTAAACAATAAAATATATCTTCCTCAATTAGATAGAAAATGACAAAAATTCATAACCAAGTAGAAAGAAAAAAAAAAAAAGAAAATAATTACTATATCATAATAAACAACTTATTTTTACTCCAATTGACATTAAACGTCAGTTTTAGTGACATTTATCGATCATAGAAGTAACACTTTTACTGCCTAGGCATTAAAAAATATTTTTTAAATCTTGCTTTCCATAAATATCCAATCAAAAAGTTACTCTAGTAAATGCCTAAGCATTAAAAATAATTTTATTTTTTTTTTTTTTTGAAATCTTGCTTTGCATGAATTTCAACGAAAAAAGTTACTCTAGTACATTTAGTCACTGTATAATAAATTAACTATAATAGGGACATTCTAGACCGGTTAAAAAATAAGTTAAAAATTAATGTTAATTGTCGCGAATATTAGCGATGATTTTTACTGGTTCAAAATAAGTAAATAGTTACAAAAAGAAAGACAAAATTCAAAATTTTTATTATAATTTTAACTATAACATTCATAATTAAATTCTACATATAACACATATTAATGATTATTGGCTTGATAATTCGTTGTGCCTTTTGTAATCAATAGTATAATTATTTTTATTTATATGTGAACTACGTAGTGGTGGCAACAAAAATCGATTAATCGGTTAAATCGATTAATCGATTTACGATTAATCGCGGTTTTAAGAAAAATCGAAAAACCGATTAATCGGTTAATCGATTTTTAAGTCGACTCTTAAAATCTGTTTTTAAAAATCGACTTTAAAATCCGATTTTAAAAGTCGACTTTAAAACCGATTTTTAAAATCGACTTTAAAGTCGACTTTTAAAACGGTTTTAAAGTCGATTATATAAACGATCATTTTTGGGTCGATTTTTAAATGGGTTTTAACTTTAAACTTTTAAGTCGATTTTTAAAATCCGCTTTTTAAAGTCGATTTAAGAACGGTCTTTTAAAGTCGATTTTGTAAATGCTGTTTTAGTTAGTTTTTAAAATCGGTTTTTGTGTTGATTTTTAAATCGGTTCTAAAAAGTGGTGTTGTTTGTCAATTGTAATTTAAGAATTTAAATGCTGTTACTAATATAAATTGATTATTAAAGGAATTCGAAAAAACAAGGAAATAAAAACTACCATAAAATATACATGCACAAAACCAGAGGATGTCATTTTAATTTAAGTTTAAGCGAACAAACGAATTCCATATTTTAAAATTATTTTAGTTTACACAAGCGATATATCAAAGTTTGTTTTGTTTAAATAGCACTAGGTATTATACCTATTTTTCATTGCAATTTGTATTCCTTCGGCACTTCGTAACTTGGTGTCTAAAAATGAACGGTTTTCGCGTTATTTCTCTTTTCCGAAAAATTGACGTATCGAAAACATTGAATAACTCAACTTTCCTGGAATTTATCCAACTACGATTTGTAACTTTAATTATGCCTTACATGTGCTAACTATTTTGTATTATTTACTATCACTAATGTCTTTTTACGTTATAATTTCAAATAAGACTAGATTAATAAATTTACTGCTAAATGTTTTAAATAATACGATAATTTTCTTTTATTACCGGCAACTAAAGGAAACAACAAAAAAATGTTAAAAAAATCCTATAATCCTAACATTGACAAATTTTATTTGATGCACGGGCAAACTAAAATTTAACTATTTTATTTTAATCCTCTTATTCTTATGGGGTACCTGCTTTATGTTTAGGGAAACGTAAAAGATTGAAGTAAGGTAAATAACAAGAAAAAATCACGTTTTTTACTAGTTCTTTTCACTACTTTAACTCTATGCATTACAGAATGACAAAACAACTATGTACTAGTATTTTCTAATGTTTTCTGAAAATAACGTCTAAATAGATAATTATTATTTATTTTAAACATAAATAACAAACAAGAATATTTTTATAAGATTCTTGACCTCGAAGTATTTCAAAGTTTTAAAGTAATTGTGATATGTATTAATTTCAGTTTCCTAATAAAGCAGAAAAGAAACAAGTGTCCGTTTGAAATTTGGATGGCCTCAGGTTATATCACGACACGACAATAACCCGTAAACCGCGTAAACTTACAAACCTACCCTAAGGCGATCCAAATTTCGAACGGACACTACACTAATACACCTAGGTATGACTCACTTAAAAAAATAAATTTAATGTAATCCGTTTAGAAACAGGTACTACAATAGTATCTGCACCTGGTATTATGTTGGTATTGTGTCTTCAATAATGAATGGGTAGTAAAAGTATTAGAGTAACATTCTTTCCTGCTTAGCATTTTCTTTAAGCACTTTATAGTTTTAATTTTAAGCCTTGTATGTTTATCTTCTTTGTTTTTTTTAAGTTTAAACTCATTCGTTTCTTGTAAATGTAGGAGGGATACAATATATAATACTAAAAAGGGCAGAGACTTTATACTTGAACAAAATTTTGTTTGATGCCATTAACTAAAGTTTCAAGATGAGTAAGTATGGAAATATTTTGAAAGTAGAAGTTAATAACGTAGTAAAAGTAAAATGCGGTGTGTGTAAAAGTAGTTTAAAAGTATTGTGGAACTACGTCGGTAATGTGGAATCATTTAAAATCAAAGCATGGAGGAGTTCTTCCTGATCCTACAACGGACTTACGAAAAGAAAAGGTAAGTTTGTTCCAATATATTTATAAACTTTGCTTAACAATGTTTTAATTTAATAATAAATTACTAGCCATTTGCGCCGTTTTCCTTTGCGCCAAAGCATTAATTTTCCAAAAGCGCCTCAATATTTTTGTTTGTTGATGAAGATTGTCATTTGCGCCGAATGAAACATAAACACTGAATAAATGATGCGATATATAGTAAGAATATGACAATTGTGAATTATTAATTTGCATATTTCAATCAGTATTATTATGATGACAGTTAATTTCGTAATTTTGCCAATTTATAGGAAGTGGCTCTTATACTGTCAGCTACATTAATGAACGCACTGTGTAATAATTTATGAACTGTTGAAGATACGAGAAGAACACTTTAAGTCTTTTTCACTATTAAGCAATGAACAATTTGAGCTTTTAATAAAAAGCTCTAGCTCACTTATTTATTTAATGATTGATTATTGTTCATAAAAATATCGAAAACATTTTTTTTCTTAAAAATAACACATAGGTATTTTTTCATTATTAAATGAAGTATTTCAAAAAAAAATAAACATAAAAAATTCATTTGTTTATAACAAATAAAATATTAACAAAAAAAATTGCTTTAGAATATTGAAGTACCTACAATAAAAATATTGATTTTTAGAGAAAAAACGATTTCTTATGTATTTAGGTAGATACTACTTACGAATGCGTTTTTAGCGATAAATAAATTTTCTTAAAATTATTTTTTCTTAAAATCATTTCTATCGACAAACAGATTTAATTTTTTTATTACTTATAAACAATGCATAATATTTTTTTTGCTTTTTAATTTTTCCAACCTTTCTATCTTTCAATAATGGGCCTGGGAAAAAAATCTCAAGTTTTTCTAAAATTTACTTAATCAACAATAGCATAACTATAATGGAAAAATTGTTGTGATGATTTTTTATAACGGATTATTGTTCTTTCAAGTTTCCCTAAAACGCCAAAAATTTTTTATTTCGGAATAGTATTTTACATTTAATCAATTATTAATACTATTACCTTTATAATTACAGTTTATTGTTGTGTAATATTAATATAGTCAATATCAATTGAGTATTTGGCGTAAATGGCAAAATCAATAATCATTAATGTCGCAACTAGCAATACAGGGATATAAGGTAACACGTGACATTTTTAAAGTAATATTAATTAAATTATACCAAAAACTAATAAAAGAAAAATTCATTTAAATAACAAAACCAAAAATCGACAAAACTTGATATTTGCTGTTATTTTTATGGTACAAAAAAACTTTATAGAAATGCCATTTAGATTTTTAATTGGTTAATTCAAATGTGTATGTATTAAACATAACTTTCCACAATGCAATACATTTGTTTATAAAATGTTATTCTTTTCTAGAGCCTTGAACTTGTCATCTGAAAACACAGAAGTTGCTACAGGAAACGTCGAAAATGTTTGCCGAAGATCCCGCCGAAGACAGGAATAACGAGAAACAGTGACGTCGTTGTTGGTACGAAAATTTTGGATGAAAATAAGCAGTTAAAATAAATATAATGTTTCTCAATAAAACAAAAAATCGGCCAAGCAACAAGAAACCATAACGGCAGCAATAACCCAAATGATTGTACAAGACATGCTACCTTTATCATTTGTGCAAGGAAAAGGATTTAAACATTTTATGAGTCATGTAGTTCCTACATATAAAATTGTAGCTCGTATCACAATCAAGAGTCGAATCCATGTTCTATACGACTTAGAAAAAAAAGTTTGTTAACGTTATACAAAACATGAAACATGTAGCATTAACAACTGATTGTTGGACGTCACGAATATAAATTCATATATTACAGTAACATTGCACAGCATCAATAATAATTGGGAGCACGTATCGTATACCCTCGAAACTGAGTATATGGATACCCGCCATACAGGTGCAAATTTGAAAAACTACCTTAGATAATAATATTATTGAAAATTGGGGACTACATGACAAAGTTACTGCCATTGTCCATGACAACGCACAAATATAGTGGCTGCTGTGGAAGAATTCCACTTACGCAGAAGAGAGCATATAGCGTTTTGCTCATACGTTGCAGCTTACCATTAACAAAGCTCTTGAAAAAGACAACGTCAAAGAGTTATTAACCAAATGTAGTGCCATAGTCGGGCATTTTAAACATTCGTACGTTGCAACAAACGCATTGGTAACGGCACAAAAAGACATTAGGTTTACCTACCCATAAACTTATCCAAAGTGTCAAAACCTGCTGGAATAGCGTATTCTTGATGGTGCGACGATTAAGGAACAACGTCAACCAATATGCAATGTACTTCAAGACCGTAACACAACAACTAGAGCCACAGCATTATCTTTAGAATGAACAGAATCAAATGGGCATTGATAGAAGCCATTGAACAAGTTCTTCAGCCATTTGAAGCAAACCACCACTGTAATGTGTTCGAAAAATCACCGACAATTTCGATGGTCCAACCAGTCGTCATAATGTTATTGCAAAATTTTTTGCAACTTATAGTATTTTCGCTGTAGCTTTGCGGTTAAGTGATTAGCGCTTAATTTCCAGAAATCACATACTCTTATAGTGTTGTCCTTTTCTAACATTTTATATTATACCTACCTAAAATATTGGGCATGTCTAATCGCCTCGAGCATAAACAGGTAAACAACACCATTAAGTATTGTTTGGTGACAATGGAATAATCAGCTCCCTTGTTCAAATGTAAACTTTTAAATAAGAAGTCAGGGGTTCTAAACCATTTATTTTTTTATAATTGTTACATTACATTGATATCTCCCTCATTACCACATTCTTCGTAATCAATAAAGAAGAACGTTCCTTGGCTACGAGTGGCCGAAGCGACGTTTAATTTGCTTTATTTATTCTAATAATAACAATACTAAGCTCATTAGTGATAAGGGAAAAATGAAAATAATATTTTTAGCCAATTGCAATTTTAATGACGAATACCTATGTAGAAATTTTAAGTACCACTGACTTTTCACAAATATTGAAGCATACAGTTTGCAAGTGGAAATCCCTTAATCACTTTAACCGCAAAAGCTACAGCGAAAAATACTATAAAAGGACGATCTTGCCAGAAGTAACATGTATAAAAAACTTTGTCCGCAGAACTAAGTGCGCGGTTTCGTGTTTCTTTGGATTTTGCATGTCCTAAGTATAATTATACGGTTGAAATTTTAGACATAAGTTCTTTTAGATCCACGTTACAAGAACTTTGAAAGAGCTACAGGAATAAAAGCAAAATCAAAAAAGAACAATAAAATATTATTGAGACGTCAAACACAAAACCTTCCACAAGTGCAGCTCTAGTGAAAATCGGCCTTCAGTGATGGATATGCTGTTTCCAGTCGACTTAGCTTATTATTGTCAAGAAGATGAAGTCGATATTTATAGCCGAGAACCAAGAAATTAATAAAAAATCCACGTCCACTGCAATGGTGAGAGTTAATGAAAACAGGTTTCCTCTAATATGGCAAAAGAACCTTAGAAAACAACATTTAGCCATCCCTGCAACTTCGGCGCCAGCAGAACGTGTATTTTCTGCAGCTGGTAACCTTATCAATAATAAGAGGAATTGTTTGAAGGGAAAGATGGTAAACATGTTAATATTTTTACATAATAATTTAAAGTGAGCGATCTTTTTTGATTGAAAAGCACCTAATTATAATTATTATGAAAATATTAAATTGTTTTCGGATACACAATATTTTTTTCGGTCCGCAATGTAAAATATACACGCCAAACCTAAGTCTCGATCTGTTTTCAGTAATTTTGAGTGTTGTGTGGTCTCGTGTCAAATTAAAAAATGTTTCTGCTTTCTAAATAAATAAAACTTTCTATTGGTATTGCATTTTTTATTAAAAACCTAGCCTCACAGTAGGTAAAAGCACAAAAGAGAAAAGAAAATATTGAATTAAGTAGGTTCAGTGGTGTTTATGATAAAAATTACTCATTTATTTTAAAAAAGTAGGTATAGGAATTTTATTTTTTGGGCTGTTAGAGCGTAGCGGTGTTATGCAGCATTCCTATTCATATGTACTCAACACAGCTTCCAACCATAAAACGATGTTTGGGTGGAATTGAGATACCTATTATGGTGTTATGACTAAAGACCATCAGAAGATAGAAGAAGGTTAATCAAATTATACGTACACACAAATTCTGACAAATATCTAGTCAATGTTAGTGTGCGCTGGTGACCGCTTACCTAAGCTGAAATGTGTTCTTTCCTAGATTCATTGGTCGTGATGTGCACGACTGATGGCGTATATATGCGGCTTGTGTTTGTAGACACTCAAAACTCTGAAAATACAATGGTTTGAAGAAAATACAAACAAGAGGATAAACGGTGGTTTAAAACATCTCCACAAAATTACACTATTTACTTATCCCCTCCCTCACGAAAATGTGTTCATTCTTGTTTTTGCTTTTTATTGCTAAGAAATTCACAAAGAAGTTCTATTTTGTTTATGCATGAACTTCTAAGATAGCTTCCTTCTTAATTTACAAATACCGTATTTAAAACAGCGGTAAGGCATGGGTTTTTGCTCTCTTTTTAATAGAAAAGAAAAAACAATCCATACTTTTTAGTGGTATAAGAAGTAAATAAAAATAAACAAGAGAAAATCCTATTATAAGTGGATAGGTCTTCCCTTTGAATAATTAAATTTTTAAGTAACACTAAGTTTCTTTCAATAAGGATCAGCCCTTTACCGGCCTTGTTCCTTGACACAATTGAATTGAAAAACATTTGCTGGTCAACTTGATCTGATAAATTAATTGATCAATTTGGCAACAGAAAAGCAAGAAAAAAACAGCTTTAATGTACTAATTAAAAGTTTTTATAATATATGAAATAATCATGTCTAATTATCAAATTAATTTCAATAAAATGTCAATAAATAACATTTAAAATTATAATTAAAAAAAACTTAATCAGAGAAAAAGATTAGAAAAGAACAAAATTTGGTTAGTTAGAACATTTATCGAAAAAAAAGAGGACGCACAGATCAATCCTGCTCCAGGTCGCTGAATATGTAGCTACTAGCGCCGCCATTTAATATATTGATTTTTTTAAATTTTAAATTGCATCAACAGCTAATGATTTGAAAATTACAATTGGTGCCACTTAAACTTAAATAACGTTTCTAAGCACTAGTATCAAAATTTTGTCAATTTAATACGAGATGATTCTTCTTTCTTATTCACACAATCATGTTTGTTTCAATTGCTTCCGTTCCATTCTGGTATGAAAATGATTAACAGTTGAAGATAACTTCCTAAACAAATTTTTGTTTTGTGTTGACCAAATATTTGGGACGCTGCATATTTTTCTGCTTCAAAAACCATTAAGAATTATTTTAATTTAATTCATTTTCAAAAATAGATTTTAAAAATCGGTTTTGTAATTCGATTTTAAAAAACTCTTTAAAAAAAACGGTTTAAAAATCGATTTTTAAAAAATCGAGTTGTAAAATCAATCTTAAAATCATTTGTCAAAATCGATTATAAAAAGACGATTTTAAAAAGACTTTAAAACCGACTTTAAAATCTTTTAAAATCGATTTAAAATCATTTGAAAAATCGATTTTAAAATCGATTATAAAACGATTTTAAAACCGACTTTAAAATCGACTTTAAAAATCGATTTGAAAAATCGATTTTAAAATCGATTTTTAAAAAAATCGATTTTATTAAAACGATTTTCAAGAGGTAAACGGTTAATCGATTTTTTCTGATTAATCGATTTTTCAAAAACGATTAATCGATTTTTGTTTTGGACGATTTTGCCACCACTATGAACTAGTGCTACAACCGACGATATTTTGTTCTTTGGGATCCGAAAAAAGTCTTTCACTAACATTTGTTTTTGCAGCTATAGAGTCTCCAATATAACATTTGGCTATTTTTGATGATCTCCAACCACCATGTCTTTTTAACGTGGTTATATCTGCCCCAGAGTCGACTAATAATGATGCAGAACTTCTGCGAAAACAGTGCCCAGTAAATTTTTGTGGGTTTGGTAATTTAAAAATTTCCAGTAATTTCTTCTGTGTTTTCTCCAAATTTATGGATACCAAGCGGTTGTTTTGGTAATGCCTTACCATTATTGTATTTAAAAAAATTAGGTAGCCAGCCTGATGGTCTAGAATCTTCATATTTTTTTTCTGTAGAAGCTTAAATGTTCCACCACAATAAATGAGCGTCTTCTTGTGTCAGGAAGAGTTATAAATAATTTTTCCTCCATATTTTCAATTTGAGCTTTTTTCCATTCTGGTATAGCTCATCACTTCTACATGCTCCCGCTATGCCAAAAATTAAAGCCAACCTAAAATAAAAAATCGTTTATTTAATACTTCAAATTAAAAATTTATTATTTCTAAATTTCTGGCCTTCGTAGATAGGTATATATTATCTGGAGCTTCCAACAAAAAATTCCTGAATTTGTGATTTTTGCAGTAACTGGATTTTTGGCAACAATAACCATCTGATTTGACGCTTTAAAAAGGCTCGCAGTTTTTAACTATTTAGATATATCTATAGTATTGTTAATATGCAATGAAGCCCTTTAACATAGAATTATGTAGACGATAACATGTCGAAGATTTCAATTCTCTTGGCATAATTCTGAAAAGTAACGCCGGTAAAACGTTTTCTGAAGAATGATCCGATACGATAATCCATAAATTTTGGGATAACATTATTTGATGACAATTTGCTGGATTTTGTAGGCAACAAATCATATTCTGTATTTTTTTGGCAGATCTTCAATTTCTGAGGAGGTGTAAGATTTTCTTCTATCACTTTTAATTATTTTAGAAAATATCTCTAATACATAGATTAATCTCTTCTTCCAAAACAACTTAATCTTAAGAGTAAAATGGCGATTTTCAACTAAACAGATTCAGAAAGTACATAACAACCCAGACTTTAACTTAGCAATGTAATTTAAGCTAGGACACATGGAACTCATTAATCCTTCTGATCTCGTTGACAATCAACTAATAAAGAAAATTGAAGCAAATTGAATGTAACAGTGATGTCTTATTGCTCTGAGTAGATATTATTATGTATACAATTTAAGGTCTAATCGACAAAGTAATTAGGAAATACGATTTAATTATTATCATAAAGCACAATTAGAAAAATATTAAAATTGTGAGTTGTATCCGTTATAAAAAATTATATGTTTCACACGGCAGAGAGGTTTTTGCCCTGGCAATGAAATGTGCTTGTCGCAGTAAATCAAATAACTATTTAAGTTTTCAACGTGCAAGCAGTAAAACTTTTGTCGATTCAGACAAGTGTGCAAAAAGAAACTTATATACTCAAATGAGATTCTTTTAAAGTTAAAATCTGACAAGATTTTAAATAATCTTGTCATATTTTTTGTATTTTTAATTCTGGTAAAATATTTCTGCATAAAACAAGCAGTAGTGATATTGCTATATCTGCACTTCAAAACATAAAATAACATACAGATTATTAGCATAGTTACTGGTTCCGCTATGTCTGATGAAACTTAGTGTATTTTTCATTCATTACCTTTTAAACAAATTTGTCCATTATTCCATTTTCAATAAAATTAATATTGTATGTCATTATATTTATAATCCCTGCAAAACGAGGTCAATTTCTGAAACGAATTGTCTTCAAATGTATGTGCTACTAAAAAAATGTTTTGTTCAGGGACGGTTCGTTTCCTAGAAACATCGCCACGCATAAGTGCTCAGATACAATCGGAAAATACTTCAAAAATTCAATATCAGATTTCACAAAACGTAATAATGCATATATTTTATTGTAGCGAAGAGATCCTTAGTAATATCATGATTTAAAAAATATTGTGTAATTTATGTAGTCGTAATAATTTGAAGATTGGATTCAGAAAAGTTCTTCCAATGTTTATTCCATGCCCATACTGTAAGTATGTGCAGATTTCTACAACTTTCGAATTAATAATTGCTTGTACGCGGATGCTGTATATACAATATAACTTAGACAAATGAATCGTAATGCCCAAAGTCTAGAATTTTATTAACTGATCCCAATATCGTAGATTCCCAAACATTCAATAAACGGTGCGAAGTCATCATTACTTCTTTTGTTTTTGTATATTTAACACCAAATAACAGCTGTAGTTAACAACGAAAATGCGATTACATACCAAACTGTTTTCTTTAAAGATAACTTTTATCACTTGATTAATGAATTTTAGGCCCATATCACTTTTTGAACTGTAAAATATAAAACTGTTGGTTTTTCCTGGCAAGGTCCTTAAAGCGGATTCAAAGTTACTGGTTTCTTTTTTCTAGTTTTACACTGTTGTTTGTAAGATTTCTTGAAGATGACTTGTTATTAAGCTTATTAGAAATTGATATAAATATAACGAGGTTCTGTACTATTTTGAAACTCCTTGCTATGATAGTTAATTGACAGTTGATATATTTTCAAAAACTTTCGGAATATTGATAGTCATTTCTGAATCGCATTGTTGTTCATTTACGTAATTGACATCATTTCCACAATTATTGGTAATTGCTTGAGGATAACTAGTGGTTATAATTGTTGATAAGTGTTGTTTTTATTAATGTTGTTACAACACGATGATATTAGTTATTTTAACTTCCAAAATTCTAAAGCAATCGCCAGTATTTGGACGTGATGATTATAATCCATTTTACATTTCCATTAAGTTCATCGAAACTAATGCTGTTGACCTTATGTTGTATATATTTCCTCTAATATCTCTGTTGTATCCGCTATGTAAATACGACTCCCATTCTAAAATTTATAGGATTGAAAAGATTCTTAATTTTTAATAGAAAATAAACGAGGATTTACAATCGCATTTGCAAAAACTACTATTTAGTAAATACACCACCAACAAAAGTTTCTTCTTTTATAAACATCCTCATCAGGCGATTTATGCATTTATGTAACTATTGATTATCAATTACTAATAGACAATCAACTACCGAAATAAAAGTTGAATTTATGAATTGAATTACTTCAGCGTAAATACTCTACATTTATCCATTTCATGAAAAAAAAATACTTTTGTATTTAATGTCATTGTTTCGTACCAAATTTATGTTCATTTTTTGATCGTAGTAACTATTTGTTTTTATAGAGTGGAATGTTTGGAAACGCCACCATTTCACAAAATGGTATTATGAATTGTACAACATTTTGGATAAGTGTTTTGGGATACGAAGATTCCAGATTTGACATCTGCAATGTTGTGAGATTTACCGTTTTTCTGATACATTAACTTTGGTTTTTTAAATAGATCACCTGCATATTCTTATCATTATTGAATGTCCTCAATACGAGTTCAACCATAATGTAACACTCATCATTTGATAAAGTCAGGAAGGTCTTAACAAATAAAACTGTCTGTGCAAAATAGAATTCAAGTAATTGTAATCTGGCAACATTGTGGATATCAAATCTGGAATCTTCTTATCCTAAAATATTCTTATTCAAAATGTTGTACATGTTGTACAATTCGTACTACCCATTTCCAGAGATAATTGAGCGTTTCCAGACTTTGTTCCACTCTGCATAATATGTTGTTGTTGTTAAATGTTCTTGGTCAATACACAGTTAATGAGACTTGTAACAGTAACACTTTATTAATATTAATATATTAAGACGAATCTTACAATTGAGGTTGCCTCACCACCGCAGCGTGTCTGGCCTGCCCGGCAGTGTGTGTGTGTGTGCGCCTCTGCCGTGTTGCCACTTCCACATTTAGTACATCACACCTATCCCAACTTAATGAATATGCTTAGCGTCTAAAAGAACATAATAATTTTTGCTTTTTACATGGTCTTATAAATCTAATATTTTTGGAGGCCAATATTTCTGCCATATCCGTGGTGTAATTTTGTAATCGTGACAAGTATATTTGTCTTCCCAATCACAATTAAACACCTCACTAGCTATTACAGGAGCTGTAGTGAGTAACAGAGTTCTCATTATCACCGCTTTCCTCCAAAACAGGGTTTAAATTCATTTGAATATCGCACTTTACAGCACTTGAAATGGGGAACACTGTTACCATAATTATTTATTCGTATGGTACATTATACAAATATTGTATTGTGATAAGTGTTATGTATGGTGCCCCAGAAGATCAGTATATAAACTCTGTATAGTGTGGTGACGAAAACGTGCACAATGGATTGGTCTGTCTTGGCAAAGCATTTACTTCAAGGTTTAGGAAACTACTAAAATCTAAACATTAACCCTTACCTACCCTAGTATTCACATGTAAAAATATTAATTAAGTGTGTGTATACAATAGAAGGTAACAACAACATAAAAATATATCAGCACAGCCATTGCATGACGACATATAATGGACAGGTCCAAGCGCCAGTCATTAAATACGAAAAAAAATAGTAGGTTAAAGAAATAGCAGAACAAAATAATGGAGAAACAGATAATCAAGACAAGAATGCAAACTTCAGATGTCCTTCAGATTCGTAAGCCATATTGCTTCGTCTGTTAAATTATGAATGTTTGGAATCTCCTTTAAACTTCTGTTAATTGACAATCCTCTACAATATGTGTAACACCCTGGTTTGTTTTCATTAGACACAATTTGGATTAGAAATCGCACCCCATTTGAGCAAATATATACATTTTGAATGACCTGTTCTTATGCGATTTACTTTTGACCAAATTTTTCTTTTTAGATCAAAGCCCGACCTTTATTGTTGATCATCAATGAGATGTTTATTGAAAACATCAACTCCAGACCATAAGTAATTTTTCCACTCTTCAACTTCAGAAAACCCGTACTTAAGTAGTCTTGCAAACCATATAGACTTGAGATTTAAGTCTTTTAGCAGGAGGGTTGTCAATGTCGTTCCAAATTGGCAACTTTTGTTAAATTGGCATTTATCCCATTCTCGTTTAACGCTGCTTTCGTCGAATGATCTTTGTAAATTAAACGTGTCTAAAGTTACTCCATATAAACTGGGTTAAAATTATGGTTTAACTTTGTATTATTAAAGATAACATTAATTTTTCTACTTTTTCTCTATTATTTAAATGAAACAAGAAACCTCTGTCTTTTTAAGATTGGGGCATTAACGCCATTTTTTTGAAATAATTTTCCATAATACGCAACAATATAGATAATTTATTTTCAATTTCAAAATCTGAATGTTGAAATCGAAATTGCCATATCATCGGCGTAGACGAATTTTCGACATTGTAATAAAGGAAGATCAAAAATATACATTAAAAAGAATAGGTGCAAGAACCGATCCCTGTGGAAGACCAATATTTAAAATCTAAATTTACTGCTTTTATCTTTAACAAAACTCTAAACTTCCGGTTAGACAACATATTTTCAATAAAAGAATTAATTTTGGAACAAGGAATGACGTTAAACAATTTTAAAGTTAACCTTCTTTCCACACGGTACGTATGCAGCAGATAAATCAAAAAGGCACCTCCAGTTTTAAGTTTTTTCTGTAATTCAGCTTCGATATGTCTGTAGGACATTTGTTTTTTTTTTTTTTAAATTGTTCAACTTTACATTTCTTTAAATCTGTTGGTAACTTACCTGTATTATAGATATCATTGAGAAACATAAGTAGCCACTTAAAGAATAATTTTCCAAATTTTTCAGAAATTCTGGATGTATTCCATCAAACCCAGCAGCTTTTGGATTTGGTCTTTTTAATGCATGTTTTAGCTTCACACTAAAAAGGTCTAGATATATCTTCTGAGATAGGTGTAGATTTTCTTTTTTTTGTAGACACTTTTTCATCTTTTGTGATAGTCGATTTGTCCACTTTACTGAGTTTGAAACGTTAACTAACCGGATAACTAATAAAATTTTGGAAAATTTTTGTATTTGAGTTACAAGGGTTTGTTATAACCCGGTAAGTATGATTTTTTACATCAGTTACGTGCACTACTTTCTATATGGGTCTGTTAATAAACCTCTGTAACAACTTTTTGCTAATTTGTTTTATTATCCTAGCCTTCACCCACTAGCCGAGTTTTCAGTTTAACTTTAAAAATTAAGTCTGATAGACATACTCTTTGTCGTTGTACTTGTATAACCTGGATAATAAATAAAATGATTGAATTAAATACTCAGTATCTGTTTTATTTTTGTCTTCCTTATGAAATCTTTATATACGTACTGCACGTTCTGCACTACCATTTGCCTCCGATGATAAGGCGGAATTTTCATTAGAGATATTCCGTTAGTTAAACAAAATTGAGTAATTTGTTTAGAGTCGAATGGGGCCATTATCACTTACTATTATTCTCGGTATACCCATGAATGCATAACAAGAAAGTAATTTACCAGTTAAGGTGAAATGCAGCTGTTGTACAAGACATTAAGCACAGATCTAACCATTTACTTTTTGACATCAGTCATTAACAAAAAATGTTTTTGAATTGAATATAAAATCTATGTGGACTCTTTTTCCAATTATTGGTATTGGTAGGTATTATGAAACTAGATCTTTTTGGTTGTAGGCAGGAAAGCTGACAATTTGTTTGTATTATGCGTTCAACATCTTGTCAAAATTCCTGGCTACCAACACAAGGATCTTGCTAATAACTTCTAGTTCTAACAATACCAGCATGTGAACTATGTAATAGTTTTAATATTTCATTCTTAAAATGTTAGGTATGACAACTTTGAATCCCATAAAATACATTTATTTTCCATTCATAGTTCTGCTCTTTTCATGAAATTAAACTTTCAACTTTTCGTCTTTAATGCTATCCGACCAACCGTTCATAATGTAATATTTTACCTGAATTAATATAAGATCGCGATCTGTCTCTTTAGCAATTTCAATATTAGATAAAATAAATCATTATTGTCATTGAAATAATTTATACTGTTTAAATGTTCACTATCATTTGTCGTCTTTAATGGTAACCTAGAAAGACCGTCTGCATAAGCTGAATTAAGGCACTTTTCGTATAATTCTATTGTATAGTCATAACCTGACAAAACTAAAGCCCATCTTTGAATTCTGTTTGCAGCTAAAACATTAATGCCTTTATTTACGCCAAAAATTAGTTGTAAGGATTTCATGGTCTGATACTATTGAGAATTGTCTACCATAACAAATTTATGAAATTTCCTTAATACCGAATAAGATTGCTATTACCTCTTTTCCAGATGTGAGTAGCTTTGTTGCGTGTCAGTTTAAGGTACTGGACGCGAACGGTTTCTCAATTCCATTAATTACATGGTTTAAAAACGGATCCTACCCATACGTAATTTGCATCAGCTGTAAACTGTAATGGTAGAAGTTTAATCATAGCACACTAATGAAAATTTAAACTTGGACACCACAATTTCTGTAAACAAAAGTTTTGCACATTGTGAAGCGGGCTTAAGGGTATAATATACTCTAACAGCAGGTAGTCTCAGCAGGGGTTATCTTATAAAAGCGATTGTAGAAATGAATCATTGGGCTAATACGTTTTAGAAAATGCGCAATTTACGTTGCTTACTTTATTTTTTCTTTAAAGAATATATTTGAAGGTATCGCTAATTAAACAAAATTACAGCTCGGTTAATTATCGAATCAAAATTTTGTTTAGGAAATGTTTACAAAATAAAATTACAAACAATTTTACTTAAAAAACGTCTACAAGCAATAACTTTTAAATTAAATCAAAACTAAACATGGTTATTTGGGTTGACTGATTATTACTTATTTTACATAAATCTAACCTATCAATTATTGTAAGTTATTAAAAAATCATTAAACTCTCTATTCCTAATATTTAGTCCTTACAAAATGTATAATTTATGACGTTTCATTTTTCTTAGTTAATATAAAAGTGAAAATAAAAACTAAGGCAATTTTATTGTCAAATTTATATGTTTAGTTTTTTTTTATCAAGAATTTATTACATAATTATAATTAAGATACCAAGTTGGGGGGGGGGGGGGGGGGGGGGGGGGGGGGGGGGGGGGGGGGGGGGGGGGGGGGGGGGGGGGGGGGGGGGGGGGGGGGGGGG
This sequence comes from Abscondita cerata, assembly GCA_030710515.1. Lineage (NCBI taxonomy): Eukaryota > Metazoa > Arthropoda > Insecta > Coleoptera > Lampyridae > Abscondita > Abscondita cerata. The sequence goes on from JALBCR010000391.1 coordinate 130,800, forward strand.
GGGGGGGGGCATTATTGATACATCCTTGGAGGCGTCTGCTCATTGACGCTATCAAGGTATCAATATAATTAATATTAATCTTTTACCATGCGGTATCAGAGGCTGCAATTAGTGCATTACGGCTTACTGGCATAAAAATTTGGCCCTTGGTTGTCTTCGGATAACAGCTAGTATTCGGAGCTCAAACATTTTCGATAATGTTAAAATCTGGGCATTTTGCTAGCCAGGGTAACAGCTCCAAGTTATTTGGGGGGGGGGGGGGGGGCACAACTCCTGCGAAGTATAGGGTCATCATATCCCGATAGTTAATTATCAAATGTTCCAACAAAATATGTGTAAATAGTAAATGCAATCTAATAAATGTAACGTTAAGTCGTTAATTATAGTTACATAACTCTCTTTCATAAGATATAGTTCATATGAATATGCTTATTGTTAAGCTTCGTACACACCTGAACGCCAAAACCGAGGGACCAAACAGAACAACAAACCAAACGGCATTCGGAACATTAGTTTGGACGTTGCTACGTACGAATTTTAAAACAATTTGCAAAGTCCTGGATTGTTCCACGAACGGTTTGCGGCGTTCCACAATTTGTCGGTTTTTCTCCGACATCAAAGTAAATGCGCACAAATGCGTTTGCAGGTTTGGACGAATCTAAAACAAAACGGCAAACAAACTTATGCGGGAGAATTATATTATTTATTTTTTGTCCTCTTTTGTGGGTTTGTTGTGTTTTAGGTAATATTATGGAGTTGACAGAAGAAAAATGTTTTAAATTAATCAGTGTTTAAGAATGTAAAAGAAAAATATATCCCTATTAGCATCATTTGAGCGGGAAATTTCCGAAATAAAAAAAGCAAAGTAAATTATAATTTTTTACTCTTCTTTTGTGCGTAAAAATTTGGTTGGCACTATCATCTTCTTGTTTTCCGGGCAATTTTCTTCCCAATAATAAATATATATATGAACTGAAAAATACTGAAAATAATTGAAGGAACAGCACTAACGTTCCTGTTTGTTGTTCGGATTGTGGATATTATAAAAGACTTGGCTGTTCTGTTTGACTTTCGGTTAGTTGTTATGTTTTGTTGCTCAACAAGGGGTCAGGTGTGTACGAAGCTTACAACTTAAGCAACAATTTTTGGCTAACAAAGATTAGTTTGTGATGTAATACTTGAAACACAAATTTATATCATATCAAATTTATGACAACTTAAAACCAAGAACGTGTATGTTATTGTTAAGAAATTATTAAGGAAAAGCGCAATTGCAGTGTAAATATTTATACTGGGATAGCTGGGAAAGTTTTAAGTCCTTATTGTAACCTTTAATACTTAAAAGAAAATCCTGCCCATTCGCATTATAAGGAAATGGCTTACTTTATGAATAAGTTTCAATAAACAATAAAATATCCTTGCTTGTTTAATTTACTTCCTTGAGTCATATTGCTCTATGGTTGTTACATTAGTCATTAGAAGTATGTAATAAATATACAATTACCTACTGTTTGAGAAGGGGTAGTGTGAACCAATAAATAAAGTAAGAAATGTAAATTCCATTTTAGTTTAAAAAATCGGCGTTGTGTAAATGCCACCTCATCTTGGTGCTGATTTGAAAGCGCGGATTGATTCGGAATTAGCGGCGGGCCGTAATGTGCGTGAAATTCTTCACGTATGTTAGATATACCAAAAGCACCGTAGGGCATTACGAGTAAAATGGAATTTTGAACACACTTTGAAAGAGCTATCGGAAGCGGTAGACCTAAAGTATCTGGCTATCGTGCTCAAGGATCTCGAGTTGTTTCATTACGTAACAGAACAACCATTTGCTACATAATCTGTGGTTGTAGCAGATACACATTTTTCCGGGATGCCGTATAACTGCTCAAAAAGATTAAAGGGGATGGGAATAAAGAAGTATAATGCTTCTAAGAAAGAAGTTTTCAGTGACGAAAATATGAGACGTCGTCTGAATTTGCAAAGCGATATGTGAACGAACCTTTGGAATTTTGGAATCGAAACATTTTAGCGACAAAGAACGTTCAATAGCCGCAACGATGGACCACCAAAAGTTTTAGAATGGAAGGAACTCGTTACTATAAATAATCACATATGTCCTATAAAACGAAGTGGTTATTTTTCTGTGAATTTTTGGGGTTGGGTTAGCGAGCGGCGTCCAGGAGTTTGTTGGGCATCGATAGACGTCTTGATTCTGCTGCGTATTTAGATATTTTGGAAACTATTATGAAACCTTCAGTCGAAGTGTTTTATCCAGACGAAGATTATATTTTCCAACAAGTAAGTATTCTTATTTCAATTATACTTTCTCCAAATAATAGTTCGGGATCTGTTGAATTAACATTTTCATAATGTATTTTTGTTGTTAAAGGACAACGCCCCTATTCATACTTCGCGGGTTGTGCGCAATTGGATACGAGAAAATAACTTGAGCTGTTACCCTGGCCAGCAAAGCCCAGATTTTAACATTATCGAAAATGTTTGGGTCGAATTCTGCTGTTATCCGAAGACAACAAGGGCTAAATTTTTTACTGCAAACCGTAATGCACTAATTGCAGCCATTGATACCGCATGAGAAACGATTAATGATTATATTGATACCTGATAGCGTCAATAACCAGACGCCTCCAAGAATGTATCAATAATAATGGAGGTCACACCCATTGTTGATTTCGTATATTTATTTATATAGTAATACCTTTATTTTAAAAAAAAAAAAACGTTTTCGTTTAATTTTAAAACTATAACTTGGTATCTTAATTATAATTATGTAATAAATTCTTGTCTAAAACTAATTATATACGCTGACTACAAGAATTACCTTAGTTTTTATTTTCACTTTTATATTAACTACAGAAAAATGAAACGTCATAAAAATATACATTTGTATGACTAAATATTATGAATGTAGAGTTTAATGATTTTTTTAATAACTTACAATAATTAGTAAGTTAGGATTTATTTTAAAAAATAAGTAATAATCAGTCAACCCAAATAACCATGTTTAGTTTTTTACTTAATTTAAAAGTTATTAAGCTAGACGTTTTTTAAATCAAAATTATTTTAATTTTGGTTTTGTAAACATTTTCTAAACAAAATTTGATTCTAATAATTAACGAGCTATGGTGTTTAATTACTGATACCTTCAAATATATTCTTTAAAGAAAAAATTAAGTAAGCAACGTAAATTTTCCTATTTTCTAAAACCGTGCTTAGTGTAATGATTCATTCTACAGTCCTTCTATAAGATAATCCCTGCTGAGACTTTCCGTTGTTAGAATTGTAAATGATACCCTTGGGTTCGCTTCACAATGTGCAAACTTTTGTTTACAGAAACTGTGGTGTCCAAGTTTTAAATTTCATGAGTGTACTAGCACTTGATCAATAGTTAATAATTTTTTACTATTTTCAAATGCCTTACGACATTCAGATGACCATACAAACTTTGTATTTTGGTTTTGCAGGTTATACAAGGGTTTCAGTTCTGTACTGATATTTGGAATTAATTTGCCATGTAACCTTAATAATTCTATATACGCTCTTAATTGTCTTTCGGTTCTGGTGCGTTATGAACCGCCACTACTTTTATTGGGTCAAGGTGAATCCCTTTGTCGTCAATTATATGTCCTAAGTAATTAACCGAATTATGGAAAAAGGTACATTTTTCGATATTTACTTTGGCGCATTATAATCTTTAGTTTGTAACACTTTTTATTTTAGCATAACAATTTTCTAAACTATTACCTCCAATCAATATGTAGTCTAGATAGTCGATCTTTGTATATTGATATAGGCCAACGTGCGTGTTTATGGTTAAATATTTCTGAGAATTTTCGTTTACTCTAACTTTTGAATGCACCACTCTAAACCTAATAACTGTGGAATACGCTATTGCCTGCTAATGATGCAAAAATATCTAAAAATGTGGGTAACTAAACCTATTGATAGTAAATTTGAAATCAACACAAATTCTCAACTTTTTATTTTTTTTTTTAATACTGTGACTATAGGACTTGCCCATACCGATTGATTAATTGGTTTAATCAATGCTAGAATTAGTCATATCATGTAATTCCTTTTCCATCATCTCTTTCATAGACGAAAGGTACGCTATAAGGTTTGGCGAAACAAGGGTGTCGCATTATCTTTTATTGTAATATTAGCTTCGAAATTACGTATTCATAAATTTCTTATCAAATAATTCAAATACTGTGACAACTATTATCTAGAACCCTATGTCGCCAATAAGGATAGATTATGGCAAGCCAATTACGACCCTATAAGAGGTACAAAATCGTCAATATCCAAACAAACTAATAGTAACTCATAGATGGTGGTTTCAGGAGACCTTTATCACCTACCAAGACTTCACCTTTGCTACCACTTCATTTCCAGAAACTACGCTTAAATTTGTAAAGTGGAATCAGTTTCAGTTGTAAGTTAGAAAACTTTACTTACATAACACGTTGTAAGAAATTACACCTTCGACAAGCACCCGAATCTAATTCCATTTTCAATTTATTATTTGCTACTATTAAATCTAACAGACAACGTGCTGCTTTAAATTATTCAACCCATTTTCTCCGATACTAAGATTAATTTATTTAAAAATCACTACCTTCACTCAACAGGTTTCTCTGCATTAGAGTCTTCTGCCTTCTTCTCCGTCTAACCAGTGAACTGCCTCACATAATGTGGATTTTGTTGTGTGACCTTTCTTGTTACAAACATAACTACTTCATTGAAGCGCTGGACATCGTGACTTTGGATGTGACCTAAACATCGTATACACCTTTATCTTACTAGTGTATCTGTATTATATTGGGTTTTCTTTTTTGATTTTTCTTTTGTCCACATGGCTTACGTTAACGTCTTCTTGTGTTGTGTGGAAGCTGCGTTAACTTGCTGCACTAATTAGGCTTAATTTCTTTGCCTGTGTTTCAACCAGCTATATATATGTTTAGCGCTGTTTGCATGCTCCATTAAATGTTAAATCTGTTTCACACAGTAATCTTCTCTGGATTGCCTCGTTATTCAAGCCACATACTAAATTATCTCTTAACGCCTCTTCTAAAAATGTTCCAAATTTACATTCCTTCGGCTAATCTTCCGAATTTCAACTATAAATTCTGAGATTGGTTGGTTTTGCTTTTGAACTGCCTTATGGAATGCAAATCTTTCAGTTATTACTAACTTTTGTGGCAGTACGAAATGTTTCGACAACATCGCAATTATATCCTTTTGTAGGGTAACGAACTCGGTACTGTAGGAGAAGCTAAATCTTTTAATATGATGTAAGCACCTAGTCTAATTCAGCGTAATCAACATAAGAACTTTCTTATCTTCTTCTCACCACTTTACAAAAAAATAGTTGTCCAATCTGGTCCACATATATGACGTAAAATTGTCCACACTCTCGGATTAAAATGCTCGATGCTTCCAATTAGCGCCATTGGTGACTTGGGAAAAACGTGCTATGAGGTTATAATATTCTACTAGACTTATTTTTACTTTATCCATTTCTTTTTATACTCGTCGCCATTAAAAATGTCTCTTGGTTAACATTAACAAACGAGAATTGTCAGAGCAACACTCCTTTTATTAATATTAATATATTAAGACGAATCTTACAATCGAGGTTGCCCCACCCCCCGCAGCGTGTCTATATCTGCCCGGCTGTGTGTGTGTGTGTGTGTGTGTGTCCCCTGCTGCGTTGCCACTTCCACATTTAGTACACCACAGTTGTCAAACAAGTTGTTTTTATGGATTATGAAAAATTTTGATAAAAAATTCAGAACAAATTTTTATTTAAATGTTTTGAAGTTAAAAGTTTTGACCAAAAAAATAACAGTTTTTTTTTTCTTTAGTTTAGTTAAATTGTTTAACTGAACTAGTTCGGTGCCAGTACTGAGCCAATGCGCAACTAACTCTGGTTTTGGTTTTATAATGATACTCATGATTGATGTCAGAGTGGAATTGATCGTTCCTGCCTTCTAAAAATAATCTAGAAAGTAGGTACTCAATAGGAGCGAATTCGTTATCTGGTGTTATCAATTAATTGAGAATTACATCAAGAGAAGTGCTTACATTGTAAAAGTTTCAAGAAGCTTATTAAACTAATTCAAGGTATTTAACTTTTAATTTTTGCATGATTTATGTGTTTAAGTTGACATTTAGATCTGTCACCTTCACTTCCTGTTACGGTGAGAGCGTAGAATTGTAAATTTCAGTCAGAGAGAGGAATGAGTTAGGATCAATAATAATTGACCTAGAGATATTTAATATTTAAGGCGCCAAGTTCTAATAGAAAAGGAAACTGAACGACGAACTACTCGCTAGTAGCAATTTGCATCGTAACACCATGTACTTAATTGCATGAATCAGGTTTATAAGACAATAGAACGCAGCTACCAATAACACGTTATATTAAGTCACACACACAAAAAAGAAACAATGTAAGCTAAAAGCATTGCAAATATCACAGTGTTATTACACAATTTTCAAGATTCGTCAAATTTACATGCAGGACGCCACTGTTTAATTTGTGTAGTTCATTTGTATATGTTAATGCCATACCAATAACCTATAAATATCAACAATATTGCACACATATGTAGAATACAGATATGTGCCAATGAGCTTTGTAAGTATTCAGGACAGTAATCGCAGTGAATCCAGCGCCAAACGTGTACTGAAATAATAAAATTCCTACAAACGGTAGCGCCAAAGAGATGTTCCTGAACAAAAATACCTTTACAGACTCTTACAGAAAATTAGCCAAAAGGCACGACACACGAAACTAATTAAGCGTACGGCGAAACAAGGTTTATGATAACAATTAAATGTTTAACACGCAAAATCGCCGTGCTGACGGCATCGTTAGTATTAACACGCACGAGAGTGCTAGCGTTTAAAAGTCTTAATTTCAGAGATGCGACACTCGCGGATACTAACACAAAAGAGCAGACCTGTATGTTGACAACCCCCTTTATTTATAAGATTTATAATCTTGAGAGAAGTGTTATGGCCAAGTCGAAATGGGTGGTTGTTTCATTATGTAATGAAGATTCTTCGAATCAATTTTATTCTTGAATTGGTTTCATAACGATTCTCCTCGTAACGTATTTTGTTTTATTATAATTATTTGACTTATTTTTAAAGATTGTTTGCATAATCTTGTTGGGCCATTTCAGTCTCAGATTCCAGAATTGTTATTTTTTAAATATTTTTGTATAGCTTTTATTTGCTCTTCCGGTTTTTAACCATGACCTGTCACTGTAGTCAAGTTGAAAAATGTTTTTGTTTAAAAGTTCTAAAATAATTGTAAAAAATATTACACTTGAAACAAATAATTTAGAGCTTTCTTTTGAAGTAGTCTAGTCGTTAGAATTCATTAGTCAAGTTGAATATTTTCTGGACAAAATTAAAATTACTTATAGTATCAAAAAATAAGAGATCAGAAAGGCGTTAATATGAAAATATTCGATGAGAACGAAATTTAGGTTTTGCTCAGCTATTTTCGAAGTTTTCTTTTTTCACTGAATGACTGCAATGTTTTTTCTCAATTTTATACAAATACAGTACCAAAATATATCTATTGGGGTTGCATAATACTAAGAAATCAAGTATTTATTACTTTCACCTGTGTCAAACACAGTTATTTTCTGTGACCCCAAAATCAATTTATATAGTTTATATGAGTGTTTTGCTTTTGAGTTGATAATGGTAAATATAAACAATAAAAATGATTTGATATAATATTTGGATTTAATAGCGATTCATATATACACGTGTTTATACTATTGATGTCAGCATAACACTGTAAAGCGCTATATAGTTTTGTTGAGTGGGGATATTCAACTTACCTATTTTAAAAATAAATATATTGTATTTTTAAACATTTCCATTGCCGAGGAGGTAAATTATCGTTTTTGATTAGCACAATAACCTTCATTCAGATTTGAATGACCAATTTTCTATTTTAAACGATGCTATAGTTCGGTGAGATATTCATCAGCTCATCTGCGCCAAAAATGCTAAAATTCCGTTGTTGCATTGAGAATGTGATAATCTTGCTTCTAGTACAAACGGATCTGCAATTCCGTTAGGGCGCTCAACGAGGAAAAATGTGCAAGAAGCATTTGGACTAGATCTGATGGATTCAAAACTTGGTGGAGGAGAGGTCACCAATTCAAAATAGATCCAATTTTAGCAAGCACAGTAAAGCCAACTTCTTTTCAAAGGTCAATAAAGGTTTGACAATACGTTTTATAATTCAGTTGTTTAATTCCTGCCTCCCACAAACCTACCATATGAGGATAAAAACCGTATAAATGTCAATTAAAATTATTCTTGTGCATCCATTTTGTAATTTATCTTATTATTTGATTTAAAACAAAAATCAATTGTTTAATTTGATTGTGTTTTAATAAAGCCATGAGAAAGCTGACCAGTATACCACTTCTTAATGCAAACTGTCTTAACGCTAAAATAAAAGCATCAGATAAACTAGTAATCAATTCTACATTAAATGTATATAGTCTTCTTAGTTAAGTATATAACAAAGCATTTGGTATGTTTTGAAACCTAATCTCTTACGATCCTTTATGATAAATGACCCATGTAATCAACATCTGTAAAAAATGGAGGTGTATGAGTGTCACCACGGTCTTTTGATAAATCTCCCATTAAAATTTCTATGGGTTTTGATATTACTTTTGCCCATGTAACACATTTCTGAATAATCTTACGGGCCAAAAATTTGTCCCTCAGTATGCCTTATTGATGAGTTACAATTTAGAACACTATGTATTAACCTTAGATATTCTTTGAACAAGCAACTGAAAAGATGTTTCTAAAGAATGAACATAAAGATGCTCTGTATGAAGTTCAAAATGATGAATTTTAACCCGTCCTCCATACAATATACTTAATGTAAGTTAAAAGGGTTAAGATTAACTAATTACTGATATTTAATAACTTTGTTTAAGAAAGCAATTGCATTTCTTAAAAATGACTCCTGTTAAGAATTATTATTAATCTGTTATGTGCATTTTAAATTTTAAAAGCAAATGTTGAAATTGTGATTTATCAATACGTGGTGATCTTAAAGTTTTCAGCAACCCGCAGAACAATGATACCATGATACTATCAAGACGTGAAATTAGAGAATTTGCAGTGAAAATATGGACCACATGTAGCAAGATGGGAGTCTGTTGTTAACTGCATTAGCCAATGCAAGTTTTCATTAGAAGAAAGAAAAGGATTCATTCTACCAAATAAATTTTGTCCACTGGAGAAAATAATTTCATCAAGCAGTGGTTCACATGAGATCTCCAGTGTTTACATGTTTCCACTGAAGTATCATGAAAGTTTAATGATTCTGTTGCTGACAAACGTTTTTAGAAGATGTTGGCTGCTTAGATTCTGTCCAAGGATCAGATAGCAGAAATCACAAAAGAGAACAACTTAATTTTAATGATGATGTTACTTTACTTGTTAGAATCGACAGACATAGTAATTCTCAATTAATTAGTAACAATCTTTCATGGTGCTACTTGGTGTTTGCAATAAAGAAGACGTACCAAATCACAATATTCACTGTCCAAACTTATCACAACTATCATACAATCTCTAATTTGTATCAGAAAACATGTTATGCAATTCGATTAATGTGGAAATTAGCGGCAAATTTTCAAATTACTGTACTAATTTAAAGGCGACAATGCTGACAATATCGACTAACTTAGATAATATTTGATCCGAGCTGCATTATCCCAACCTATTTTTTGTAACCAGTTGAAAAATTATCTTAGCGGGCCATTATATGGCCAATAAAACCCCAACGGATCAAATAGTCAGCTATGATTGATAATACGATTCGCTGGTAAAAACATCGCCATGAATAGTTTGCAGCGTTATTTTATATGTGAAGATTGTCTGGAGCTGCACCACCAAGACAAACCCAATCCCTCGTGCTTTGGGTCGCCCAGTATATCCTAATATTTATCGTAGAAATTGACACAATTATTGACCTTCTCCGTTACGCCTGTGTTAAAAAAAACAAAATGATTATCAAACATTTTTTTCTTTCTTTTTCAAAACTTGATTAGAGACAGAGAAGAATTTTTCATCTCTCGTAAATTTAGAAATTTGTTGAGAAATATCGTTATGGTCACATGACACATGGTACTTAGTGTCTTAATATTGGTAGCTCCAGTAAAATGATGTAACTAAATAGAGCGAACATAAAGCGGGTGGTACTATTGTTTTCGTTTTTTAAAGAATTTTCCAAAATAAATCAACTCCCTATAAGAAGATCTATTGTGCGGTTGTATAAGTCTTTAGATCAGCCAATCGTAATGCTTGTGCAAATTCAAACTGTCAAAATCTATATTTACTCATGGAATGTTACCAGTAATTTTATGGGTTACTAAAATACAAGTGTACGGATAAATTATTAACGGCGATTGAATAATACCAGTGATTTGAAGTATGTTTGTGTTAAAATATTAATCCTTATAACTGAAGATTAACAAAATGTGTACGTAACTTCAAATGTCGATATTAGAAGTGCAAAAATTGATCTTGATCTTGAATCTAACAATGCCCTACATGCATGAGGATTACTACTCGTCTAATATATTTATCAAAGCGGTTGGTAAGGTTTTGTGAGATGAGAGTTTGAAATTGGTTAGAAATTGAAGCAGAAGTTTCCTGCTCATTAATAGATAGAATGGCTCCTCATTTAAATGCTATAATGTATTATGCTGTTTTAAACACTTCTTGCAACGATACGAGATTTTGCCCATCTGGGCCACAATTTAAGCTATTGTTATAATTTTTTTTTTTTTATTTATAAAATCTCTGTCTTTAATTGATAAATCTAAGAAAAACCTTGCAATTGAATATTTTATGTCTTTGCACATCTTACAATTTATGTTAGAAGAATTTTCAACGGTGACATAAGAACTCGGTTTTGGATTTAGAATATGCAGAAGATTTGATTGGGAAGTACTTTGCAAACCATTTATGTTGGGGTTGTTTATTCATTTCTTTATAATAAGTTTACATTCTTTCAAAATGAGTTTATCATATTATTTCAATTTTATGGTTAGTCAAATGAGAATATCAATAGTGTAATAGATAATTATGGCAGTGAAACATCACTGAAGTTTGACAACTTCCTATCAGCCTTCATCCTTGTTGTTGTTGTCAACAGGTTGTTGACGCAGGCATTCTATTTAATTACATGTTTTTTGTTTTGTGAAGACGTCAATGGAAAATACGACTTCTCATCTCATTAGGCTGTTGTTGTTTATGATTTCATCATGGTGGTGGTTTGGCGGTCGATTTGAAATTCCAACATGGCACATCATCATGGCGGATGTTTCGGCGGTCGATTTGCCTCCAATATGACGTCCCATCATATGTCCTAAAGTTTTTTAAGTATTTAAAAACTTGGTTGAGATTCGAACTTGCAACCATTGCATTACTGAGCCAAGGCTTTTTAAACCACCAGGCTACAGCGAGACAATTGAAATATAGAGTTTGAAGCTTGTATATAGGTGTATGGGTTGATTAAGATGAATGATTGAATGATGTATGATGCTGTAAAATGAAGCTAAGATGAGAAGAAACTATTAATTTAAAAGATGAATAAGGTTAATTAAAAAGATGAATAAGGATAAAACATTTAATAAACAAGATGGAAAGCATAAAACATATATTTATCACTGTTATTCATTGAAACTAATTCAAGGAAACAAAAATAACACTCATGTAGAGCCATTTTTGTAGACGTATGATTAAAACCTTTAATAAACAAGATGAAAAGGATAAAACCAACTGTTATACATTATAACTAATCTACAAACAAAAATAGCAATTACTTAACTTCATTTTTGTATGACGTATGATTAAACATTTAATAAACAAGATGAAAAGGATAAAACATATATTTATCACTGTTATTCATTATAAACCAATTCACAAACAAAAATAACACTCACGAAGCGCCATTTTGTATGACTTATGATTGATCATTTAATAAACAAAATGAAAAGGATAGAAACATGCATATTTTCTTTCTCATACTTTATAAACTAGAACATAAACACGAAAAACAATTACCTGAAGCGATTCACTATGGCTGCCAACCAACATTTTCTTTATTAATTATATTAACTACGACTTTGCACAAGTACTTTTAAATTTACACTTGATTAAAAACTTTAACATACTGAGTGTTCGAACCATTAACGATTTGTTTTTGTAAGCAGATGACAATTCATTTTTGACGTCGTGACTTATGATTTTAAAAACATACTGGTTCAACATGTTAATTACATTAACCATGTATTTAATATATATAGTTTTTAAATTTACACTTAATTAAAAAAGCTTTAACATACTGAGGTTTGAACCATTTACGTTTGATACACGACCACGTATTTAACATATAGTTTGAATTTACACTCTGATTAAAACCTTTAACACATTAGGCCCAAATCATTAACCTTTACACCACCATATTTAACATATAGTTTTTGAATTTACACTGATTAAAAAAAAAAAACTTTTAAATAATAGGGTTTTTATCCTGTTAACGTTTTACACTACCACATATTTAACATATAGTTTTGAATTTACACTTGATTAAAAAACTTGAACGTATTATGTTCGAACCATTAATTCATTTTAATATTGACCATCAACGGACGTATGTGTTAGGGAAAATAAAAAACAACAAGTGGATAAATTTTTTGCATCTCTGTTACACAATCACATTTACAAGTACCAATACATATGTTTTTTAATTGAAGAATAAAGAAAGCAGGAAACAAATTTATTTCTCTCTCTGATTCACACACAATATAAATGATTTTATAAAAATATGAACGTTACAACGTAGAATCTTTTAAAGTTTCATATATGGTTGGTACAATTCACATCTAGCATTCGTTTACTGGCTCGGAAAGTCATCTACGTATACGACGGTGTCACCAAAATTTTTTTTCTGCAACTATTATTCAAACGTGGAGTTTTCTTATATTTACGACCAGTTACTCATCTCCATCATCCTGTAATTTTGAAATAAAAATAAAACCACAAACATTTTAAAAAGTATTAACAAGAATCAATTTAATAACAAAATTTAATACTCAAAAAGTTGAGAACTATTCATTGAAAAATATGAATTGAAACAATTCATTTTAAAAGATTAAAATTAATAATAATATCAATTCCTTTCGATTTTCGATATACCAACTTTAATGATGTGGGAAGATCTACATTTAAACAATATTTTTAAGTTGTTTATAGGCATACAAACCCACTAATGGATTTGTTTACGGAATATCTCTATTTCGTGTGAAAGTTAAAAACAACTTTTCCGTCGCTCAATTAAGGCGATTGTTAAAACCAAAAATGCAATCATTCAAAATACGTAATATGCTTCTTATATGTAACCAACGATTTGCACAAAATTAATACATTGCTTTACAAGATAATCAATTAAAAACTTTATCATTCGTTTGCTAAAATAGTTACAACAATTAACCGCATTCAAACGTATTTGTTTTTATATGAAACTACTGATTCTCTTAAGATTAAAATTCATCTCTCCGCACAACCTGCAGAGGATGAACATAAGTTTGCGATTGTCTTTCAAAATGAACCAAAATATTTTACCCTATGTTAGTTCGGTAAATTATAAAAGTAAGTTAACTAAAACTACATGCAAGTTAAAAAGCAAAGTATGAACAAAAAACAACAAACACATTTAAACTCGTGAGAGAAATAAATTTTGCAAATCAAAACTTAAGTGACTAAATATTTATTTTCTCACACACTATCCAATTTAATCCGCTGTTTGTAAACAGTAGTTGTTGTGTAATCCCTGAATTAATAAGTATCAATCCTTAAATACAATTTGTGAAATTAACTTATCTAGTGTACAAAATATATTTTTAAATTAGGTCTTAAAGATTAATCAGATAAAAACTTTATTTTAAAAAATTTTTTTTTACAAAAATTCGTCGATTTACAAAAGTCTGTTTTAAATGATTGCCTAACAAAAAATTTTAACTATTAACAAGTATTTGATTTGTAAATGAAACTATTAATTTTTTAAAGATTAAAAAATTTATCTTTTTATCTCACAAATACAGAGTATTTAATAAAAACAATTATTTGCAAAATCTTCTTGATTCCTTTGGAAAATAAGTTTTATCTATTTCATCTTTTATTGAATCTGGTAACTGATTGAACAAAGTTAAACTGAGTGTTCTACCGATAAGTATTTTTCAAGAATCAGTTTGTTTAAACCAAAAATTTTTCTTATTATTATATTTGACAAATTAAAACTTTATTCACATTTCTAAGCGTTGGCTCAAATATTAGTAATTTAGAACAGAATTAACTAGATTCATTATACATGCAATGAGATTGATAGATGAAACTTGTCTTTCTGCTACAAATAGCATAATAAGAAGAGTTTAATTCTATTATAGCGTAGGTAATGTGTGGCCTTGAATGATGCAATGTTTGTCCACCAAAACACCTAAGACCTTTATACTCTCTGAAATTGTTAATGGAATGTTTATAATTGAATTGGGATGATTGTACGTTACATCTATTAAAAACTCGGTGTGTTCTATATTCAAAATAATTAACCCAAACTGATATACTCTAACTTTATAATTTATATTCTAGATTATTTTTTAAAGGTTTTATACACAACTGTGTCAGAGTATAAGACAAGTTTTTCTAAATTAGTTCAAGCTGAAAATTTACAACAGGTTGAGTAAATATATTTCTATCGAACATACCTTTCTATATTATAATTTTACCTAGATTAAATAAGAATTATTTAGTTAAATATAATCATAAATCGTTTATTCGCTTGTTAGAAAAAAAATAGTTACAATAATGAATCGTATTCAAACGTATTTAATTTAATTTTTTAAATGAAACTACTAATTCTATAAAACAACTGACCATGTTTAACTTCATCATTACGTAGGTAATAAAGATTTAGGTATAGAAAAATTATAATCCAACTTTATTCACCAGGAAACTATTGCAAACCGTATTTTTTAATTATACAATTTGCATATCTTTTAAATCTATTAAGAAGTTGGCGGAATCTAAAGTGTTAGGTAGTAAGTAATTTATTTATATTAAACCAGAACTTAAATGAAAATGGCACTTAATAAGAAAACAAACAAACGTATAAAAGAAGTTAATTTTGCACACCCAAGTAAACAACTGAAACAAGTCTTAAAATAAAAAAATTTAACTTTACAACATTATTTTTCCTAAACACTGTTAATGCATTTGAACCAAGTTGGTAGCTTTTTTCAATTCAATAAATATTATTTTTAAAATCCTGAATAATTTCTAAAACAAATTAGATCCCTTTGATTTTTTTTCAATCTGCTGCGCTGTATGGTTTTAACTTAATAAAAAATAAATCTTTTATATAATTATTGACGTTATCACTTAGGAAAAAACACATTAAAATTTGTAAAAACATAAACATATTATTTACCTACAACTTTCTAATAAGATGTATAATAAAATTATTATTTCAGTTTATTTATAATTTATTTAAATAATACTGCATTAAGATGAATGTTAAATTTTTCGTAGTTACAAAACATCACGTAACATTTGCTCAGTGAAATTTAAATAGTTTGAGAAGTTAATAAACAGTGAAGTGTGGTAGAACAAGAAAGTGAAGGGTGGTATAAAAGAATGATAATGCAAATATTGCTGAATATCCGCCAAGTAACGTTAATTCAATATTAAAGATATAAATTTTAAATACCAGTAAAGAACGTGTATAAACGTAAATTTGATAAGCGTAAATGGTCAAGAGTGTTTAGCATTTTAAAAATGAACAGGCAATAACGCAGGCTAGAGTAAAGTATAGGCAAGACAACAAACGGCAGTGTGCTATTAAAGTTACATACGCCGAAATTATTTCGAAAACCATCAAAAATGTCTAACTAATGCGCTACGGTACAACAAACACTACACACACGCTATCTATACGTTGTAATATCTGTAAAAGAAATTTTTGTGTTAATTGTACCGATTGAAAATAGAAGATGTTAACATCTATCAATAAAACCATGGAATTGTAACAATTGCCGCTCAGTACGCTTCCTTACGTAGTACGTTCACCTTAAGAAGAGAAATCTATTGATATCTTTAATACCAGTCTCGAGGAAATTAAATGACATGTGGTGAGGTCAAACTTATGGCTGCCTCCTCAACAGAAAATTGCGGATGACATTTCAGAAATTCGCGAATCACAAGATGCGCTGAAACAGATATTATGTCACAGATTAATAACATTAAATTAGAAGTAGCATCATGCAAAGATCTTATTACATCCCATGAACCAGCTCACAGAACACATAAAGAACGTAACTTTGTTGATACTAAAGTCTAGGGGTGGAGTAGCAGTGGGATTTAAAAGTAACTCTTTTAATTGTAAATCCCTGGATCTTTTACAGTCATTACTAATGCAGTGATAACACATAGACATAGTTGGCGTGCAAATCACTTTCAGTTTTAAGTCTTCAATCAATCTTTCTTGTTCTCTACATACCACCAGGTACATGTGTGTCAGACTGGCTTAACTATTTTTGAACATTTGGCAACCTTATCGCGCTTTCACGATATAAATCAATAATTATGGGACATTTTAATATCCCAGCTTTTGTAACATCGACTAAATGATACGGCCAGCATTCTATTAAAAAACTTTCAAATCTATTAGAATTTACTCAATATAATAAAATTTACCAACCATAACAGTATTCTGACTCAGTATTTAGCAACGATCGTTGTGATATAGACAAATCGGAGAACTGCTTTTAGTAATTTAAGATTTATACCATCCTGCGCTGGACATTAGCATGACAGACAACCCCTGCTACGCCTAATTTTAATTTATAACTCTGAACGTGTACGCTATAATTTTAAAAAGGCAAATTCTGCATTATTATATGACGCTCTTATGAAGTGTGATTGGAACTTTCTCAACAACATGTTGAAAATAGATGAAGCCTGGTAATGCATTTTACACAAAAACTTTACGAAATATTGAACTTTATATGTCCCAAACACAACTCACAGTCGAAGCAAACACCATTATCCTTCTTGGTTTTACAATTGAAATAAAAAAACTACTTAAAACAGAAACATTACTTTCATAAGCAGTGAGATCACACAAAATTATATTTTACTTGAATAAGTTTAAGTTATATCGAAATATGTGTGTTGTCTACTCGTGTTGCCTACAATAATTACTTGCGCTTTGTTCAAGTCTCCATTAGTGTAAATCCCAAAGAATTGTGGTCATTCGTGAGGAACAAAAAGAGGGATTAGTCGCATTCCCGGTGTTATGTCTACAACGGAACAACCCTTCCGTCACCTTTAGACATTGTAAATGCATTTGGTTTTATTTTTTTCTAGTGTTTACATTGAATCATCAAACCAGTACATCTGAGCTTCAAAGACTTTCAAACACTAATGAAGATAATCGCAATTGATCACCTCCGAGAAAGATATTCTGAAGTCCTAAAATCCTTTAATAATAATTTCACTTCGGGCATAGACGATATCCCCAAGTTTTCAAGAGACAGCGAATATTTTTGCCGAACCTTCTATAAATTGTTTTCCTTATCGTGTTTCGACCTCTACTTTTCCTACCATATGGAACAAACATTTATTGTACCTATTTTTAAAAACTATGATAAAGAGAATATAAACAACTACAGGCATATTTCACTTCTTTTGCACTTTTTAAAAAAAATTTTTGAATCGGTAATAGTTAAACATTTATACTTTCAGGTGAAACATAATATCTCCCTTACAACATGGTTTCGTAAAAACGCTCAACAATTACTAATTTGGCATGCTTTTAGTCAATTTGTAGCCAAAGTTATCAGACAATAAGAGACAAATAGACACTATTTACACAGATTTCATTAAAGGCATTTGACAAAATAGATCATTATTTATTGTTACATAAGTTTGATTCATTGCTTAACAATCTCTTAATGCTGCTTAAGTCGTATTTATTAAATAGAAAAGCAATTTGTTTGTTATGGTAATTTTGTCTCAAATTATTTCCATTCAACTCCGGTACCTCAAGGCTCCACTGAAATTCACTACTTTTTCTATGTACATTAATGACATAACTTCGCAGTACAATGTAACATTCTATTATACGCTGATGACATAAAAACTTTACTCTGCAATTAACTCACCAATTGATTGTTTAATTTTACAAAATAATATTAACAAATGGCAAAATGGTGTATCAGAAATCGACTCACCATTAATATTCCAAATGCAACGTTATCACCTTATTCCCGAAAAGCTTTCAACACTGTTCAGCTTAATTATTCCACACACGAAGTTAGCTTGTTCTGTGTAAATTCAATAAAAGACCTAGGAGTTACTTTTGATACATTTTTAACTTTAGAGAACATACACAAAATACTGTGTCGAAAGCATATAAAATGATTGCTCTTATCTATCGTAATTGTAAAAGTGATTTTAAATCCAGAGTGTTAATTCTGTTATATAAGTCTCCTTTATAAGATCGCAACTCGAATATGGTTCACCTATATGGGCGACCCGCTCTAAAAGTCAGACACAGATGCTGGAAAAGTTAACGTCGATTCCTTAAAATTTGTTTGTTTTCCAATTGACGGAGTTTATCCTGCCTGTTGTTTTGATCATTGTGAGCTACTGCAAAATTTGTTACCACACTAGAATCAAGACGAAGTGTATGTTATGTCACCCCTTCACAGCCTGGTCCATTTACAATATAGATTGTGCGTATCTTTTAAATAAAATTAACATTCTGTGCCATGTATAAATAATGGATGACACAGTTAATCATTTAGATAGAAACCTTACAACTTTGAGTTATTGAGTTGGGATTTCAATAACGTTGTTATGAAGAAAAAATTGAGAAGATTTTTGTAAGGTATAGTACAGACGGAATACAGAATTTGATGGTCAGTTAACTAAATATATTGTCTTTGAATTGAAAAGTTACCAACTTGTTCAAATTTATTAACAATGATTGAGAAATAATATTGAAGAAGTTAATTTTTTTTTTTTATTTTAGACTTGTTTAAGTTGTTGACAGGTGTTAAAAGATGTATGCTATAAATCATATTTTACATGTTCTTGTCATCTATTACATAAGATGAAGAAATGAATTTTAATCTTTAAACCTAATTGAATTAAGTTTATGATATTTGATTTTTTTTAGATTTTAATCTTGAAGGTGTATATTAAAAATGTGTATTTAACACTATTGTTGCTACTCTTCCAACACTGCCGCATCTTCTTTTGAAACTATTAAGAAATTTTTATCTTGTTAAGACTAATTGAGTAATTTTTAAGACCTCATTTAAAGCAGACTTTTGTACACCAAATAAATTTCTATGTCTAGTTAATACGATAAATTTCGTCGAACATATTTTTAAACATGATTTGAATAATATTTACGGTATAAGTGTTCATCTTATTTTTCTTACACATAATTAATTAATCGATTTGTTTTTTCTTTCATAAAAAAGTCATTACAATATTAAATATTAATCGTAATTACCATGACATCAACAATAAATAAACACTGTCCAGCCTGTTTGTTTAAACTTACCTATTATTTTATCTAATTTTATTGAAAAACAGAATGTAAATACATTTGAATTAAATTTGTTATATAAAATTACTACTTTGTTTCATATGGTCGGATTTTTGATGGTGTCCATATCTTTAAATTTAAAAACCATGATAGTCAAAACTTGTTAATATATTTAAAGACATGTAAATTGTATAATTAAAAATACGGTTTGCAATAGTTTACTTGGTGAATAACTGACACAGTTTATTATTATAAACCTTTTAAAATAATCTAGTTATAATTATAAAGTTAGAGTATATCAGCATTGATTAATAATTTTGAATATAGACACACCGATTTTTTTTAATAGACAACGTACAACCATCACAATTTCAAGTTAGTTTAGAAAACATTCCATTAACAATTTCAAAGAGTATAAAGGTCTTAGGTGTTTTGGTAGACAAACCTTTATCATTCGAACTCATACATTACCTACATCTATAATAAATTAAACTTTTCTTATTATGTTATTTGTAACTTGAAAGACAAGTTTTATATATCCAATCTCGTGTGCACATATAATGGTCTAATAAATTTTGTTCTGAATTACTGTATACTAATTTGAGCTAACGCTAAAAATGTAACAAAAGTCACTCTGTCAAAGAACAATAAGAAAAATTTTTGCCTAAAACAAACTGCTTCTTGCAGAAAATACTTTATTATCGGTAGAATACCCAGCAGACCACTAATCAGTTACCAGATTCAATAAAATGAACAGAAACATTTTCCAAAGGAATCAAGAAGATCTTGGTAGATAAATTTGTTTTTATAGCATACAAGAATTTAAAATTTTGTTTAAACTAGTTCTATTAATTCAATTTATTCTGTATCATCAAATAAACATAAATAAAGATTATGTTTATTTATTTTATTTTACGAAAACTTATTTTTAATTTCATCTGTATTTGTGAAATGAAAGATGAATTTTAATCTTTAAAAAGAATTAGTTTTATTTTAAAACAATACGTTTGTTAGATGAAAAGCACCCCATTTGATAGGCCATCATTTAAAACAGACTTTTGCATATCAAACAAATTTTGTAAACATTTTTAAAAATATTTTAATTGATTATCTGTAAAGCAGTGTATTAATTTTGTGCAAACATATTACGTATTTTGAATGATGATTTTGGTTGGTTTTTAACAATCGCCTTAATTGAGTGACGAAAAAGTTGTTTGTAACTTTGACAATAATAGATATTCCGTAAACAAATCCATTAGTGGTCGTATACCTATATAAACAGCTTGAAATATTGTTTTAAATGCAGATCTTTCCACATACCAAAATTGGTATGTCTATCAAAATCGAAAGGGTGAATATTATTAATTTTAATCT
Organism: Abscondita cerata; assembly: GCA_030710515.1. Taxonomy (NCBI): domain Eukaryota; kingdom Metazoa; phylum Arthropoda; class Insecta; order Coleoptera; family Lampyridae; genus Abscondita; species Abscondita cerata. Next base: position 151,879 of record JALBCR010000391.1, read on the forward strand.
TTTAAAAATGAATTTTTTCATTCCACGTATTTTTAATGAATAGTTTCGTTTTTGAGCATTAAATTTGTTGTTAAATTGATTCTGTTAATACTTCTAATGTTTGTGGTTTATTTATTGCAAATTACAGATGCTGAGATAAATAACTGGTCGTCAATATAAGAAAATTCTACGTTTGTATCAAATCTACTGGTCTACAGGTTTTGTTGCCCAGGATATAAGATCGATTTTTGACATTATGCTCACGATTCATGAAAATATCGATGATTTTGTAAGATTGCCTTGGTTTATTTAAAAATTTATTTTTATTTTGCGTTACAAGAATCAGAAAACTTAAACAAAATAACATATATATTAATAACGTCAGTTATGTTTTGATAAATAAGGGATTTACATCAACTAAAGGAAGAAAAATGTCGAAAACAGGTTATATTTCTATAAAACGCCTTTGTATTTTTTCTTTTATAATTTTCCAGCGGACAATCTCTTTTAAGGACCAGCAGCATCTGCCATCATGTGCTATCCCATCGACCCGGATACCTTTCTTCCATCACTTTTAGATCTCAGATCCGCCTGTTCCTCACTATAATTTCCTGATTATCTCGGGAAATTTTGTCCAGATGATTTGCGAGATAGTGTAACTTGATACTCATATTTGCTCCAAGAGTCTGAAAGTTTGTCAGCAGTTACTCGCATACTTTCCATAATTTGGTGCTTTATGGTTACTTAGGAAATTTTCAACTACCAACACGAAACTTTTCCAAGCTTCACTTTCCGAATAGTCATAGCTTTTGATAAAATCTGTATCTTTCATCAATTGCCATTTGGAGGACCATCAAATACCCACCTTTCAACTTTTCCATACTAAGCTCTGGAAATTTTCTACAAATGTAGTTGAAACACTTCCTTGTCCAACGCTTTCACAAATGTTTCACCATTCCTAACTCTGATATGTAATGGTAAAGCATGATTTTGTTTCGCTTACCAACGGCTCCGTGATTACATTGGCTTACCACCAAATAGCCTCTACAGGCCAAACATCTTGTTTCCAATGAAGTTGCTTTTGCTCTTACTGTCCCACATGCAAATGAAGCTAAGGGTATTTCGTGTATCCACTTTGTTGACCGAGTAAACAACTTACTTGAAATCCACGCAGATCGACCATTGACTGAGTAATTAATTCTTTTTTCTAAAACTAATTTTATATTTTCAGTTCTTTCTTTGAGTTTTGTAGAATGGGCACTGGAATTGATGCATATTATTTCCATTGCAGTGAAGTACGCATTTTAAACTTCTTTTACAACTGTCATCAACAGGCGCTACTCAGTAGTTTGTATTCCTTTGAGCCCATATCCAGAAGCAGCTTCGCGACATCATTACAGCAATAATTCGTTCCTCATTTCACTAAAAGTATTGTAGCAATCACTTCGCGTGTTCTATATGGTAATTGTTTACCACTGAAAGTATAAATCTTTCTTTCAATCTGAGTTTACTGAACCTGATCCTTTTTTGATAAACGATCACGTATTAAATCACTCAAGTTCATTTTGAGAAAATAACTTTGGCGTAGATATGTTTCACCCTCCCATTCACTTCCACTGGTAGACTGTACAGATTTCTCTGTGAATTTGGCAACATCATTGTTTGAGGGTATCCGAATTACTTTGAAACGTATATAGGCTGCTGAAGATTTTCATTGTGTAAAACAGGACATTTTCGTGGACGGATATTTATCGTTTATTCTATCAAACCCTTTCTGCATCTACTACGCAAAAAGTAACAATCATCGAAATGATTTTTAGGCTCCATCCAGATCATAGGAATACCAAATCCAATCCAGCACGTTCTCTTTCCTCCACAACCGTAAAGACTCAACACAAGACTTACAGACTTATGAGGAACCCATGCTCTTATCTAATTTATCCATTTTAAAACCGAAATATTCGGCATAAGTCTCCTTTGACGAAGTTCAGGATATTTCTTTCGCTGCCAAGTATAAACCCCACAAATATAACAAAACAAATCAGTACTATATTTACACTTTCTTCGTGATGAACTCATGTTTTAAAAGACAAGAAAATATATTAGAATGAAAATTCAGTAACGAAACAAAGTATTGACACACGGCAAATCCTATACAGATGCACGTCTAAGTACTTCAATATGTCGGAATAACCAGATCAGCTGTTCTGCTGGATATGGGCCTACAAGGGGATCAGGTGATATTTGTAGCGCGAAAAGTGCGCAGAACCCTAATCATAGCTGGAAAAATTTTTTTTATTGCACTGCCGATAATTGATCAAAATATAAGATATGCAATATAATCATGAAAACAAGAGCAATACGTAACTGAACGAAGTACAATTGAG